>QVNV01017164.1:0-18442 GCA_014825455.1 Pseudomyrmex pallidus | reverse complement strand
GACTGAGACTTGATTATTGAGACTTTTTCGAGACAAGATCGAGATCAACTCAAATCTCGTCTTGTCTCGGAAAAGTGAAACACTATTCAAAATACTTGAGCGAAGAAAAAACTTTTAATTACATTTCTGCGCAACAATTTTGCGCGAAAACTTGTGTTTCACATCGCAAACTTTTTTTTAGGCAAATTAAAAGTGCGAACATTTTCTTGAGAATCCTATGTAGTATCTTGATTTTGTGCTATAAGCTTTTTGTAAATCAGACGTGACGATGAGGAGAATTGTTTTACGAAATCCAAGATCAGATAGTGCACGTGCGTGCAACGTTACTGCTGATAGCACCGATACAGAAAGAGAGAGAGAGAGAGACAACTAAGAGAATTGTGTCTCGAATATCGTGTACATTCGTCGTGTTCATGTGGTAAGGAGCGAGATTACGAGCTTATATTCAGGAGCAAGCGGGACCATGCCATAGACGGCGCCGGTAGTACTGCGGAATTCCAAATCCTGGACTAGTTCCACAGGATATTGTTCGCGTTACACACGCAAAGTGCTCACGCGAAGCTGCTGCTTAAGCGTCGTAAAAGGTGCTATTAAGAAAAAAAAAACAAAAGAAACTATCTCTCCTCTTTACGTTATCAGAACCCTATTAATAATTTACCGCCGCGTAAACCGCTAGAAATTGGCATTAATTGCGAGATTTAAACGCGAGAATAACGAATTCCACTTCTTTCCACGATAAATTACACGAATAAGTCGTAACCATCACGAAAAGTATATTGCGTGCGTGTTTTATAGCGTGTTTCGCGAAGATTGTAAGTAACAAAATTTCACGATGTTTGTCATGCCTATAAAATTTAATGTTGTCTATCGAACAAAATTTAATCGAATAATTTATCGTCAGGCTACAAATTACACTAGTATAAAAGTTAATACCGCGAGACGCGTGCGTAGAAATGTTTCCTCGTCTCAGATTTCTACGTTGATTTGAAGCGTTGAGTAACATATAGAAAAATAAATTTAAATAAATTATACCGGTGCGAGAGATGACCCGTCTTTATATGGATAATAGGAGTAACAAACTTAATAGCACTTTCAATCAGTATTAATAAGAAAAAAAACTATCTGAGAAAAGACATAACGTAATATTCTTCGTGTAATTACACTTACAGAAAGCCACAATCAATAAATCTGATCTATCCGGATAAATACTCGGATGGACGCTCTAAAGATTCCGGTAACTACCGCTGGACACAATGCCGTTGCGGCAATCGATAAGGCTTTCCGTGAGAACGGATTCGGGACACATTCGAACGCGGAGGAATCGACGTGCTTGAGAGCTTCCGAGACTTGTCATCCCAGGTAGGAATCCCCGGCCACAGCTGGCCGGCGAATATATACAGCGGCGGCAAGCTAACGCCACTTCAGGTGGAGATGCAGTTCAACAGGACCGCGCACTTCTCCGTGAATGCGAGCGACAGGAGACAGGAAGTGGAACACGCTCGTTTCCGCGTACCGGTTTAACGGGTCAGAAGTACCCTCACCTCTCTCCCCGCTTTCACGTTCGCATGTGTCTAATAAGTGTGCGGAGCGCGCGATTTTACGGGACCGTAAAAGCGAGGACGTTCTCTCGCACGTCTAATGGCCGGCGAACGAAGGGGGAAAAAAAACCTAAAGCCAACGAAGAGGAAAGAAGACGCGCTAGAAAATTCGAACGTTAAAAGAGAACGTCCGGGTAAAGCCGCGCCCCTTCTCTTCCCTCTCTCTCTCTCTCTCAACGCTTCGGAATCAATCGTGCGGTTATAGGAAGAATGTTATATATCCTAAATGGAGATAAAGTTTCACGGAAAAAAAAAATAGCCGGAAAGAATGAGAAAAACGTGTCGAGAACGCGTGAAGCATTCCGAGCGCGATGGAAGAGTTGAAATGCAAGTCGATAAGTTTGTAAACTAATGGAATAATTAGAATTCCGCACGGTCGATCGATTATCCGGCAGCATTCGCGAAATGAAGACGAACGGGGAAAACGCTCGCAAAACGAAAGCTAGGGACGAGAATTTACGACGTATCCTGACAAGATCACGTTCCGCGGCTATAGAGCGCGTCGATCGGAGTCCGTAAGAAAAACGGAACGGCGTGATAAAACGCTCCGGGAGGGAAGAACAAAATGACTTGTCGAAAGAATATCGTTTCTTTTGATAAAATGTAGCAGAGAGAAAGAGAGAGAGAGAGAGAGAAAGAAATATGATAAAGTGTGAATTTGTCGAAAAGCTTGCCCAAAACTCAATGTAATTGAAACGCTTCACTATAGTAGGATAGAAATAATAAATGTTCTTTTTTCTTCCGATAAAATATTTGCAAAAGCAAATAAAAAAATTATATTTATCATACTCCAAGAATATATATTACACGTGTATAAGAGATTTAATGTAAGCATTAGAGGAGCAAATCGCGCGATTGCGGCAAAGACAGCGGGATAAAAAGTCGAGAAAGGATTGGAATTTACGGTACGTCCTGACAAGATCGTGTTTTCCGATGAAAGTCGATCGAAAGCGGACGAAATCAGAGTAAAAGTGTAAGAAACATGAAAAAGCCAAAAAGCTGCTCGCCGCGACGACGGTCCGAGAAAGGAGAACAAGCAATCGGAACCGGAATCGACCGGAGCTCTTCTGAATTAAGCTGTGTTCACATTGTAAAGAGCAGATTTTTGCAAAACAACCCGACATGTTCGCGTACAAGGGATTGTATTTTTCTCACGATACATTCCAGTAAGGAATCTTCTAGAATAAGTTTACAGCAACGGCTGTACACGTGTAGCTCGCGGCTCACGTGTTCTTTGTGTGAATGAACTGCCGGTAAACATCGTTCGTTGACGATCGGGGCTTGCCCCTAATTTTACCGATTCGCGGGAAAACCGGCAAATAGCGAGCGCGGCAATCGCTAGCGAGCAGCCGAGAGAGTAGTTTCTTTGGCAATCGTAACCGCGCGTTGAAAAAACTTTCTAGAACAACAGTGAATGAAAAGTTTCTTAATTGTGGTGTTAAATTCTTATAACTCTGGCCCACAGAGCTCTCGTCAACATAAGCTCGAATCTTTACACTTCTTCTAATCTTTTCTTTCTTCTCATGATTTGTTTTTAACGATAAAAATCTAGAACTAAATCGAACTTTTATTACCTTCAAACATACATTTTGTTTGATTACAAAAACTCGACCTGTTTGATCGAGTTGATAAAAAAGATAAAAACTGCGCTAGGTTTCCTTCCGATTCTCTTTCCGAAAGGATTGACTGTACGAACATTGTGAATCGAGCTTTATGCGGTTGAGTAACATACCGCCCCAGGAACGTCAACCCCCGACCCCGAGGTTCGCCGACGAATAGCCGGCGCTTTTATACCGCCCAATAAAGCCGAGACCCGATATCCACGCGACCGCTGCGGACTTTCGGGAATTACGAGCTTTCGCAAGCCGTGGAAGCTTCCGAGCTAGTTCGGTCAACGAAAAATGTTTCGCGATCCTTCCCTCCTTCTGCTTTTTCCTCCTCCTCGTTACCACGCAGTCATAAACAAGGACGAATGACGTGACCATAACCACGCATTGCGATCATAACCGACGTTTATGATCGCGTCTCAAGTTCTCGTGGTTAAATGCCTCCCGAGAGAGAAAATCGCGAAAGGACAGAAGGGGATGAGAAGCAGGTCGAAGGCGACGGAAGGGGATGAAGAGAGATTTTAACGACTCCTCGTTGCTCCAACTCGCGGCGATCCCGCCCGGCTTAAGCAAATTGCCGAGGAAATTGCGCTTCAGCCACTCGCCTTCCACCCGGTTATTCCGATAATTTGCTCGCCGATGGCGGCGAGAAAAGATCCTTAGCGACTGGAAATCGCGATGCCACCATGAACTATGCTCGCAAAAATTCGCGCAAAACGTCCGAAAGTCATCGTTCCGTTCTAAAACTTCTTACATCGTCTGGCGCAAACGCGTGTGTTAAAATGCTCGTGTAAAAATATATTGTAATTTATTTCCTACCAATAATTCAGTATTAAAAAAAAAGATTAATCGATCACGTTTGAAATTGATCTCTTTTTGTCCTTCATATCCTTCTTCAAAGCTTCACTCTCTCTTTGCTTTCTCTCCGTCTAGTTCTTTTTTTTTTTGTTTTTTTTTTTAACTACAAAAGAGACCTTCCGGTCTTTAATACGTTTCGTCGAGCAAGTGACAAAAATTTCATGACGCCATTCGTCGCGATCTGTGAAAAACTGCCGACGACTTTGTCGCAAAGCGGCTCGGCTCTACTGCGCTCGCTTCTCGCTTTGCATAAATGTTTATACATTCGCAAGCTTCCTCTTACACCAACGCCGCTATGGGTAACGTGAAACTCATATGGCCTCCGGATAAAAGAGCGCGCGGGAAAAGAAGCGAAGAGCTGAATGGCAGACGGCGCGCGAATAAGTTCACTTACGTTCTCAAGCGAGTGTTTTGTATGAACAGGTTTGCTTTGGAACTAAGCCAACCATAAAAAATTTCCAGATATATATATATACGTCCGATATATGTAATATTTATGTTTACAACAACATGCAATAAATAGACCGAGGCAATTTAAAAAATACATGTTGCGAAAAAAAAATGTACTTTAGATATCAATATAGTATAAATTATTCTTTTTTTCACGATATCTGCTCTTTCACGCAAGATTTCACGCAAGTCCCGTAATCTCAAAATGATGATATATGGCGAGGCGAGGGTGTTGACGATATGATTACGACTTTTCAAAAACCGGAAATATGTAGGTTGATTCTTTGTGAAGAACTCACTCCCCCGGCCCCAAGCCGACAAAAGGAAACATCTCTTGAATCGACTTTAGCTATTCCCTTCCTTGAGCCCGGGTCCTCTTCTTCCTTTCTGTTTGGCGATGCCACGAAGCAGTCTGCATCCATGAATATTTTAGAGACGAACAGGTCCGAAATGGCGGAGATCTTCACCCGCGGGATTTGGCCTATCCTTAACGTCGGTCATACTTCACGCCCCGATCCTCGGGAGAATCGACCAGCTTTTCCCAGAACCTGACTACGTGATTCGCCGAATGTCTCTTCGGCATTGAAGTGATGTTTTCGATTGAAGAAACAAAATTTTATATTTGTTCTCGTCAAAAAATGTACCAACACGTATCAGAATTTTCATTTCACGGTCTCAAAACTTTTCTTTTACGATTGCGACTTATTTCTCAATCATCAACGTAATCGATTAATCTTTTTTTTGTTTTAGTAATTTTCTAAAATCTTTGCTCGCGCGCGCGGGCTTTTATGTCCGCAGCCACTGCTACCGCCGCTATCAATTCTCTTCCGACGTGAAGATTCTTCAAATTCAATGCGGCTTTCGGATTCCGGCTGTACAAAAGTTGGCTCCCCGATATCGCGCGATGTGGGCATGCACGGCACGCCTTTATATGCATCGCGGTATTCACGCACGCGCGCACGTGCCACGACGATGGCGAAGACGACGTTCCGCGCGCGGATAAGGTCACTTGATATGCAAAGCGAGAAGCGGCGGCGTAGCGCGGAGAGATCGCGGGTCGACTTTATTATTTCCCGAGTCACGTTAACACGAGCGATGGCAGATGGCCATTAGGTTATCCGCGGGGATCGAGCCAAGACGAGCGAGCTATGATCCGCGAGAGAGAGAGAGAAAAAGGAAAGGCAATCTCACGGTGAAGCGAAGCGGATTCATTACTTTAACAAATCCCTTTTGACGCATCTGTAATAATGTTCGCAGTCGAGAGACACGGCTGCTTGTCTTCTCACTTCACCTGAAAATGCGCGAACGGAGTTCGAAAAACGATAAAAGTTCCGATCCAGGTGTCGTCGTCGAGCTACCAAACCCACGCGTACACATGCGCCACTCTCTTTTCTTCGCATCTGTCGCGCGCTGTTGCGATCAAAGATACCGGTGTCGAGTTTTCTTCGACACTTCTCTCTCTTTCCACGGTTTTCCGTTCGCCACTTTTTTTTCTCACCGAGTTCCGTCATCGACGCTGATACTCGCCGACTTCCACGATAAGAATCCGCGATCTCAGGAAACTTTAACGCTTCGATACGCCGTAAGGTCTTCCTGACAGCTGGTGTTTGAGCGACGAGATATCTCGGCTATGAATCTTTAAGCTCAAGAGATTTGAAGCGAGCTCGGAGATGCGATCTTTTGAGCGACTTCGAGTTCTTTGTGAAAGGAAGACGAAATGTGATCTATTTCTGATAAAAAAAAAAAAAAAAAAAAAAAAAAAAAAAAAATCCGCAGCAATTGAATTCTCGCAAAGAAAATTAAATATTTCAAGAGAGGAACGTAAGATCGGTTGTGCATTTAAATTTCACTCTCCGCTCGCGTATTTATTCTTGAAATATATCTCGGAAAAAAAAAAGAATGAGACGAAAACGGCCAAGCTAAGAGCGCACGTCTCTCCGTCCCAAGTGTGTGTGTCCGTCAACAATAACGATCGAAGAGAATCTTATTTCACAAAAATTATTGCGCAAAAATTCGCGCGGCTGGTTTACTCATTCTACGCTCCGGGGCGTGCTTTCGCGCGATCGTCGACGACAGCCGTCAAGAGGAGCGATAAAAAGCGCAACCGGCGACGGGATAGACGGTTATGCGATTCTCTTGCAACGCGAGAACCAACAAGCAGGTCTGTCGACAATTTCGGTAGGAAGCGGCCGGAAGCATCGCCCGCAGCTACACGACTAACGCAAAACGTTATTTAGTCGGGCTATCAATTTTCATTACGAGTGCAAAAGCTGCAGCTCCGAGTCGAGGGCCGTGTCATCGAGATTTTATACATACACCGCTGGATGTACAAGGTCTCTTGCAAAAGAAAAAGAAATCTCGAAATATAAAAAGAAAAATGTGTGTGTGTGTGTGTGTGAGAGAGACGCGTGTCCCATTTATATTCCAATTTCCGAGCCGGCAAATGAGCTCCCGTCGCCATTTAATTCTCGGCCAATATCGAGTAATGGAAAACGATCTCGAGAGACGTGATGCTCGTTGAGATCGCTTTAAATAGACCGTCGTCGTCGTCGAGCCGTGAGTATTCATACACCATCGTTCAGTGCTAAAGAAATTTCGTCTTTTTTTTTTTTTTTACGCGTTCTGCGATAAACGTTCGGTTTCTTTCACAATCTTACAACAATCGCTCTTTTAATTTCTCGTAAGATTATTTCTAATTGTTTCTCGAAGATTACACGTGCGAGTGCAAGACTGGCGAATTCAAGAAATAAAATTCTAATTGACTATCGCACTTGTGCTTTTTGTTATTGACGAGTTCTACTTTTTTTTTTTTTGTTTTTGTTTCGTCTGGCGATAAATTTAACAACGTCGCAAAGTAAGACCTCATTAGCATGCCGACATGTACAATTTAACGTCAATATTTCTCCTTGTGTACGTCGCTAATACATTCTTAGATAGCGCGCTTTTGCGTGTTTCGACGTCAATGCATTGATGCAACACGTTGTTAACATTGTTCGTTTATCTTATACTTTTACGTATATACAATGTCTTATCGACGACGATAGCGCCCGATATATATATAAAAAAGAAACGTTGCTTCTCGGCAATGAGGAGGGAAATGACGTCAATCGAACAATTTTGTCGGATTTATAATAAATTATTTCACACGCGCGCGCGGCTTCTCTCCGTATCAATTAAAAAAAAAAAAAAACCATAAAAGAAAAGAAAAATAATGTAGTTTACGAGTTCCCAGAAGCAGCGTTAATTAATAGTCGACTTTGAAGTCACCTACTTTGTACGCGCGCGCGCCGTTTCTTTCATCCGCGTGCGCGCAGATTAAATTGGCTGAACACTGGCACGTTGCCGAGATGCAACCGCGATACGATGCATCTGCCGCCGCGCTATACGCGCGCGCGCGCGGCTAATAAGTTGCGCAAATGAGAGTAAAGTGAGAAGGTGCAAAACCACGGTGGATAAAACTGGCCATGGTTGAAGGAACCTTTCAACATGTTTGAACGAGATCAAATGCGAGAGAAAATCTTACGCGGGATAAATTAGATTACCATGTGCTGTGTTGATTTCATTCCAAAGCGAATACGTTAGCAATTTTTTTTTTTTTTCTACCAAATGTTTCGAAGCGTCATAAAATGTTATATAAATATACTTATTTAGCAAATGTTTCACGTGTGTGATTTTTTTTTTTTTTTTTCATATATTCTGCAAATTTTCCAAAATTGCTTTTAACTACGACGATATCTCAAAAAAGGTTTTTAAGCAAACTAGCTTCTTGCTTGAAAATATCTGAAAGAGCTAGCTCGGATTATACGGCGGCGCCTGTCACATCACGCTCTTCTCATACTAGTTTGCGAAACAACGGTCGACGTGGAAAGCGCTGCTTTTTAGCGCATTATCGGAAACGTGAATTATGTTTGCGTTGAAATTTTTCGCGCGGTTCGCGTATAAATTTTGTATATCGCTAAACCGTTTTTTAAGCGCCAGGCGAAATTATCAACGTCGACAAGATATCACTGTTGTGTTTTTATGCAAATTGCTCGAAAAAATTGAGATTAGTTTCATTTCCAAGTTACCGATAAAAAGTTTTTACACATTTTCCGAAAGTGTTTGTTCACGTGTCGCGAAACGAACCGGAAAAAATGCACGATGATTTTTTTTTAACTTTTCAACAAAAAATCGACGGATTTATATCGCGCCTAGAAATAATACATTTACGATCGTTGTTTTCAGTATCTATATTAGCGAGCGCTTATTCATTCGTGTTGTTGCATACGCCGACTCGAAGAATATATGAATGCAAGAGAGCGGAGATAAGGAGCGCACGGCGAGGTGCATATTCCACCTGTATAAACACGAGGCGTTTAAAAATAAACACTCAACACCACGTATAATCTCTGTATATACTCCCTCTACTGTTGACGATATCGAAATAATTTTAATATTTTGTATATTCTCGCGCCGTATATTTTCCACGTTTTCGCGGAATATACAAACAGAGCAACACTTGTATAAACAAAAAAGCGGTCGTCAAAGTACACACATTTGAGTCGCGCACGTACATCTCCAAGTTCAAATATCGTAACGACGTTTCTAACATAACGAACACGTTCTTTTGTTAAAATAAATATTTAGCGTTAAATATCTCGTGTTACTATACACCGGATACCGTTACTACGCGCTGTATTTTGCAGTGTTAACTCCATCGTATATATACGATACACACAGAGGTAACAGTTTTTCAGCCTCGATTCGCTCAAATCACAAAACAGAAGCGCGCAAAGTCGATTTCGGAATTTCGTCGTGTGCGAGTGTAAACGCAATATCCTGTATATACACACATACGTGCGTGCACACTTCTCTCGAATATATACGATCAAATACCGCAGTCGGAAGCGCAGAAAAATCCTATCGACATCTATCAGCCAATAACAATCGACACGACGGAAAAGCGCGCGACAACTCGACCCCTTCGACGCGCGACGTCCATAAAAGCTCTGTGACAGCGGGAGTCGCGCTAATTTCATTACAATGATTTTGCTCTCTCTCTCCCCAATTTTTCCAATCCATTTCGGCGCCCCGCTGGGGGGATGTCCCTCCCTCCTCTTCCCCACGCACGTTGTCATCGCGGCACTTGCGCGATCGAATCGTAAATTCGCACGATAATTGAAACGCAAACGCCATTCGCAGTTACGTTAATCCAATGAAATATAGCTCGTTCTCTGCGATGGTCTTCCCTCCTCCCGTTCCCACCTCTTCCAACTACTATTCCGTTACCGAGCATGCCGTTGGCGTGCGGTTATCAACTCGCGGCGAGAAATCAGCATATGCGAGAGAAAGAGAGAGAGAGAGAGAGAGAGAGAGAAAGTGAGTACGGCCGCTTTATAACAGCTCGCGTGACTCTAATGATTACGAATTAACCATAAATCGTGCGATCATGTAAAACGACCGTAATTTACAGCAAAAAAAAAAAAAAAAAAAAAAATAGAGATATAAGAGAGAGTCTCGCGGACACAAGAATCACCGAGAGCGATCTTAATAATATGCGAATACAACTCATTCAACCGCTCGTGTTCGATGATGTCTCGAAATTTCTTTTTACTCAACGCTCGATTTTTAGTCTCAACGCGCTGTATAATTTTCGATATATACTGTGTCGCGCTGTTATCGACGGGATCGAGATGCGTCGGACGTGCCTGAGTCGCGAACGAAGAGAGCTCACGTGCGGGAAAATGCGGACGCATTTAATAACGATCATAACTGATTCGGCGGAGTGGAACGTGACGCGCCGCCGAGCAAAAATCGGGTTCGCGCCGATCTATATATCTCCGGATCTAAAAAAAAAAAAAAAATCGTTTTATCGCAATACGAACCTATCGCGCTACGCACGTATCTTCTCTGTGCGAGGAAAAAAAAATATAAAGAACGACACGCTATATCCGCACTCATGGCTATGCGTGCCAAAAAGAGGCGCGTCTCGCGTTTCAACCGCATCACGCGCAATCGAACGAAGTTATCTCTCTCTCTCTTCAATAAAGTTAATGCACGTCGTCGGTTAGTTTGAAAGCCTTTCGAAAAGCTCCGCGTCGCTCGTTCGACGATTGGGATGCAACACGCGCGAGAACAAACGGGGAAGAAATCTATTTTACTATTCTCCGGAACACAAACAACGGTATAGAATAATTGTTAGATATATTTTTAAGCACACACGTATGCGCATACCAGCGGAAACAAAATGATTTTGTGAAAGAATTCCGCGATGTAAAGAACCAAAGCTGTAATTTTTTACAGTTTCCCCGACTTCCAGTTTCTTTTTCAAGTGTCCAATATCTTCTAATAATGTTTATGAGCAGTTTTAATAAAAGCTGATAAAAATCATGTTGAATCACGCGACGAAAGAAAGAGAGAGAGAGAGAAGGGGGAGAGAGAGATGAAGAGGATCGGCGAGGCAAAAAGAGAATGTGGAAGTGCTGGCGCACAGAGCGAGCCGAAAGGGGATTGGAATTTAATTAACGCACGTTAGAAAATGGCTCGCGCTGAAGGAGACGCACGGTTGCACAAAGAGACGAGGTCGCCTCGTTGCAAAGCGAGAGAAACCAAAAAAGAGACGAAGAGAGCGAACGCGCGCGCATTGCCGAGCACCGCACCGCATGCAGCACCGGGCTGCATCTCGCCACGTGCATTTCGCTCGGCGTTGCGGCACGGATGTTTAAATCGTGTTTTGACGGACGACGTGTTTTTTGTACGCGGTCACAAAAGGGAGTCGTGGCATACCGGTGCGCGTGTTCGAAGGCAGATTGGGATCGAGAGATTTGTGCGGTCTCCAATTTCGTGCACGTTGCGTGAAAAACGTACACGAACGTCGAATTAACGGCGCTCATATTCAAGACTTGTAAATGCGCGCTGATCGGCGATTCCTCGCTTTTGATCAGGAAAAAAAAAAAAAAATGAAAAATGGACAGCGCGAAGAAAAGCGATATCGTTCGTTGGAATGTACTTTTTGTCAACCGCGCATGAAACCGCGCGGTTTCGATATTCGTGCGATAGCGCGCGCGATGGAAGCCGCGAATGGAAGTGGTTGAAAAGGCGAGAAAATTGCGATATACCTGCCCCGCTTTACGACTCCGGTTATATCGCGCGTCGCTTTACTGCGCTGTTTTACAAGCGTTGCGCACGCACACGCGCGTGCGGTATAACGCAGCTGCCGGTCGTGAAGGCAGTCCTCTCTCTCTCTCTCTCTCTCTTCGTGCCCGGCTTATGAAAGGGGAATGTGCTTGACGAGGGGATGAAGAAAGAAGCGAAAGAGACGTGGAAGAGAGCGAGAACCGTTCACGCACACGCGATCTGATATAAACTTCAACTTTATTGATCTCGATGTAAGAATATTTGGATTGTCAGATAAAGAAATTCTTATTCAAATGCTTAATGAAATTTCCTCATACGCGTAAATATAAAAATATCTTGACAAAGTCAAGAGATATCTTACTAAATTTTAAAGTTCTGTATTTTGATTAAATTCTTGAATAATTGTCATCAATTAATTGCGTTTACATCAGTCAATTAAGTACTTGACTGCTTTCGTTAAGACCAATAAAAAAATCAATGTTAAATTATCTCTGCGATTACGTCTCGCGCAAAAATCGACTTTGAGGTCAACGAAATCATGCCTCGTTAAAATTTCACACGGCAAAAGTACATATTTCTGCATTGAAAGGAACGACGTGGCAAAGTGCAAAAGAGCGAAGTCGGCACACCGAAAACATTGATAAATTAATTTCGAGGGGATCTCGAACGTGCTCCTCCCCTTGTTTGGCAAGAACGTCCTTCTGATTTATGCCCTCGACGTCGCCGACCTCTGATCCAAGAAGGGTATCTCTCTCTCCGCTCGGTTCGGAAAGAAGGCGAGGAGGGAGAGATGCGCGGCTCTCGCTATCAAGTGGGGCGTCCCGAAAGGGGGCGAGAAAGAAAGTGGTGTGTGCCGGGAGCACTTCACCCCCCCTCCTATGTTGCCTGGCGTATTGATCGAAATCGAAGGGGAGAGTTTCCGATGTGGCGTTGGAGGGTTGGGTCATACCTAATTCATAGTCCCCGGAGTTCTTCCGACCCCTCGTGGCGATTATTTCACCGCGGTCGGGGAATCGAACACGATAGTTATGGGGGAGGAGGTGGGAAACGAGTAGAAGAGAACACCGAGGAACGCGATACATACGCTCCGCCGCGCGGAAATCGATGTCCGTGATCCAAACCGATCGCATCGATGCGTGTCGATGCAATTGGTTCACTCCGCGTATGTGACCTCTGGCACCAGACATTTTTCTGACAACCGTGTGTTACGTGCTATGGCAGCACGGCGACAGCAGAACTAACGAGATAACAATCTCGTATTCACTCAATCTCTTTTAATGGACATTCGGTTTTCTCGAGTTTCAAACCTGATATTTCATGTGTGGACGTTTCCTTTCAGCACTGAATTCAAAGCCTCTCTTTGATGGTTTAAAAAAATTTTTTTAAATTACGTAATTTTTAACTTCTAAGTAATTTAAAGAAAGACATATTTGTCTCAACGTTATAATATACCAAAAATATAGAGAAAATACTTTTGTGCGAAGAATGTAAGAGAGAGGAAAGATGGATAGAAATAGAGAAAAGCAACAACACACACACACACACGTGAAACATATCATTTCTAAAGTAGAAACGTGACACAGCTGGGAAATCGGTTGCCCCGAGTAAAAGACAGTTGTCGAAGGAAACATGACTTCCGCTTTGACGACACGAACAGTTTCTCGGTTTCTCTCGCAGCAGCCATCGATGCCTCGTTAATGAACAAATAAAGAAAAAAAAACGAGCAAAGAGGAAAAACAGAAAGAAAATAAAAAACGTCGGGCAGTGCTTAATGTAGCGGCAATTTATGGCGATTTAACTTCTCTCCTCTGCCCACGGTTTCCGTAACCTTGGCAATTTACGACTACGCGCCGCCATCGATTAGTCGGTAAAACTCCTCGCACCTGATCCTGTCGGACGTTCAATTGCACGTACTCGCGGTTTAACGGCGTCGATATATCCCGTCGTGTTTGACTACGCCTGACTTTCATGAAACTGATTGAGAAATCACAGGCGGCCATTAACCAACGTCGCGATGTACCAGCGGTGCATCCCGGCAATATTCCGAGGCAAAAATATCAAATGTCAGTCACGTAGCACATCTGAAAATTATCACCGGTTCCGTAATATATTCGAACAAACGCGGACTCGGAGTTGCATAAAAATTTTTTTCGCGACGCTTCAACTTTTTTCTCGCGGCCAGTGCCGCGGAGAGATTTTTTGCAACATTAGCATATATCCAATTAAGTTGTAAAATTGTACCGACACAATCGTGCCGTGCAACTGTGTATATTAACACTTGATTGACTTGAAGATGATAAAATCACGCGCAAATATCAAACCGGTCATTAAGTTTTTTTCATGGCACAAAACAAGCAATAATTTATGTTTGCGACATACCAAACTCCTCGCTGTAATAAAATGTAAATTTTAACATTTACGCCGCGATTATTATCTCCGGATTTTATTTTATTAAATTTGAGAGCAGTAAATTTTGTTA
Source organism: Pseudomyrmex pallidus (assembly GCA_014825455.1). NCBI lineage: Eukaryota > Metazoa > Arthropoda > Insecta > Hymenoptera > Formicidae > Pseudomyrmex > Pseudomyrmex pallidus. The sequence continues at coordinate 4,334 of QVNV01017164.1, read as the reverse complement.
TCAAAAACATTTTTAAGCGATAATTTAAATGCCGATTGAATCTGCGCGACGTCGTCGGCGATCTTGATTTATCGCTTATTACTTTTGTTCATTTAATACACAACTTGGCACTTTCGCGACGCAGTATCTCGAAGTGCGACAGCTCCAAAGTAATATCCACAAGCTTTACGGCGCTTGTCCCTGCGCGCGCTTTCCGTAAGATTCCAGCGCGGTATCTCGCGGCAGGCGCCGCGACGCCGCGCATAAATAAAATCGCCGAGAGACGTTAATAATCGGAAGTCAGAAGTTTTACGCCCTCGAAGGAGCTGCGCACGCCATAAGGCGCGCGTTTCGGCGATAAAACACAACCCTTACCCTCGTCGCGTGGCGGCGTCGAGGACTCGAGGGGTCGCTGACACGCGCTTGAATTACGTAACAAGAATTACATACTCACAAATTTCAGCTCGCGTCAACTTTGTACTTTTTAAATTATCGATTTGCCTCGGTTACTAATTTAATCAGTAATTTGCAGCGACGGATTTTTGCACTTAAAATTTAACCGAGCGAACGCGGCTCGTTTCATTCTCGCGAAAAAGACCCGAACGAGAAGATTAAAAAAAAAAAAAAAAGGAAAAAAAAAAAAGACTGACGCTTGCTTTGAGCAGCAACGGACTTTTTCTCTTTTAGGAACAAAAAGAAAATAGAAAAAGTCGAAGTGAGAGCGACTCTCGAGTATGCTCGAACCCTCGACATGTTCGCCGTCGAAGCAGTCAAAGGACAAAGAGACGACAGGTAGCAACGCGCGTGCGCCCCGGTGATAGAGGGTGGCGACGAGCGCATTTTGTCACGCGAGGAACCGGGTGTACGCAACGTTTCCCGCCTCGGCAGGAATAAAAATAACCGCGAATATATATAATATATCCTCGTCTCTTTCGTTGTCATCCAATGAATTTTTCCCTCTCTTCTCTCTCTCTCTCTCTCTCCTCGAAAACCGTTGTGAACGTGCTTGTACAATCCATAAAACAGTATGGTGGAGTTAACGAGGGGAGAGTCAAGTGAGGAGGGAGAGGAGAATTTATTATAGCTAGAGTCAAGTCTTCGCGAACACGCAACAATGATGTGTGCATGCAAAGTATCTCCTCAAACATGCAATAAAAAAGTTTTCGCAAAACGTACGTTTGCGTAAAAAATTTGCTTTGAGAAAAAAATGTAAGACGATGCGGTTGGATAAGTAGGAAAATATAAGAAGATGCGCAGAAATGTGAGAATGAAATAAAATTCCACAGATTATGAGTAATCAATAAGAACGACTTTTTTTTTAATCTGAAATGAGTAAGAGAGGTAAAAGAAGGAGGGAGGGGAGGGGGGAGACAAACAAACGACCGAGCGAGATAGAAAATTTGAACGGGACGGAGAAAGCGAGTCGACAGATGCTGAATGGTGCTTGTAAATACCGTGAACCGAGACACAAAGGGTGCGTAAAGCGGAGCGGGGTGCAGGCAGACAGAAAGAGGGTTGTGGGAAGACGAGGAGGGGGAAGGCCGATGTACTCGGTCGGTTAATCGTGTGCTGCCGGGCCAGAAACATAGCGCGATGGTACCTTCCAGGAAAAGAAAGACCGGAAAGGGGTCGGGGATAGCACAAAGGGTTGTTTTAACAGCCTTTTGTCGAGTGTGGCGGAGCAGGAAGAAGAAAAAGTAACGCCGCCCGTTCGCAATTATTTAGCGAACCTGCGGAGGATACAAGCGGGAACAGCGCGATCGAAACGAGAGGGGAAAGATGAGAAGAACCGAGAGAAGGCAGCAAGGGAGAGAGACGGAAGCAAAGTTAACCTACGAGAGTCGGACGGCAGGTAGAAGGATCAAAATAAGCGTAAATAAACGATGTCGGTGAGGCTGACCGCGAGGAAACATGTTGTGGAAAGAGAAGCTGGAACGATCGTAAGACGAGGAGCGGCACAGGGGAAAAAGAAACAGTTATGCGAATTCGGCATGAGGCAAAAGGAACGGCGTGACTCGGGGGAAGAGAGAGAATAAAGGGGGAGAGGGAAGAGCAAAGGAGAAGAACGGGTGGGAGAATCACGCGCGAGATCCAGAAGAGAGAAGGTAATGGACTTTATCAAGCCGCTAGGTGGTCGACCTTCCGTTTTTTTTACCCCTCTTGGCTCTTCCTTCTCTTCTCTCCGTCTCTTTCCTCCGATCCCCCGCTTTCCCCTCTGTCCCTCCGGCCCCTCCTTAATTGTCTTCCACTCATTTTTATGCCCGTTCCACTTCGTTACGGTCCGAGTGTCGGACAGGCCTTGCGAGACATTTGCGGTGCCGCACGGGTGGGCCGGATAAAAAGCCGGGAGGGACGGGGAGGAAAAAAAAAAAAAAAGAACGGAAAAAAGCGGAAGAGTACCTGCACTCGTGTGTGATACGTACCGCAGAGTGGCGAGTGTGTCGCTTCTGAGGATAATTTCACGGCATGTAAGAGAACGGCGAACTTATTGAATTCGCGACATGACCCGCGGAATTATATTGTAATAAAAAAAATAGTAAACAAAATGAGAATTAATTCACTAAATAACATACAAATTTACTGAACCAAGTACAGCCTTGTAAACAATATAAAAAACATATTTTACAAGATATATTATTATATCAGTAACATCTTAATATTTCGAGCAATTAAAAAAATTTGAATCGATTTAACCAAGCAGAAATATCTTACGTCCTCAAACAGAACAGTTGTTTGTCTTTTTCGACGACAATAAAACACATTGAGAAACCGTGAAGGAGCGAGTTAACTCGCGCACGCGCGCGTGCAGAAGATAAAACACACGAGAATTAGTCGAGTTAGACGCTGTTAGTCGACCACCCGGATCGGCAATCCCGACAATCCCGTAATGGAACTGGATTTAACCCCAGGGCCTGTCAGTGGGCTCTCTCTCTCTCTCTCTCTCTCGAAAAGTCTCCCGCGCGGTAGAGGCGCGCGCGAGCGCTCTCCGCGCATCAGTAAATAAGCTAACACACAAACGAGAATTCGGATATTGGTCTTATTTGTCCGCTCGCGATGGCGGTTACCGGGCAAGGATTAACTCGTGATGTTTACCTCGGAACGCGACCGTTATTTCGGTCTCTTCCTACCTTCCGCTAATCGTCGAACTATTATTCTCACGAGCAACGGAGTGAAATTGATCCGTTAATTCGCTCTCACAGCGAGAAAGAAATAAAAAGGATTGTTGGGATAAGGGATAATCTCTCCCTGCGACACTTTTCATTCTGGTCACTGACTTCGGAACTTCGTTGTTGCGAAAGGTTGACGAGAGAGAGAGAGTCTGCAAAACCGACGACTCGTGTGAGCAGCGAGCGACCGTTGAGGAGCGTTGATTAATGACGGTCGTGATATTTTATGCGATATTAATAAACAAGCAAGATAACAATCTGTCGATCACGCGTGCCGAGTAAATCGATAATCGGAGAATTTGTACCGATTGCGCGTTGTTTGTTTTCATCGTAGATACACGGTTTGAAAAGCAACGAGGAGAAGAAACGTGCTCCGATACAAAGTACACAGACGCGAAGAACCACGTAAATATCGAGTTAAATTAGCTGGTTGATAATCAACACGGGTCACTTAACGACAAGGTTGTTCTGCGCGCGTGCAAGCGTGTGACGATTAAACAGCGCGTCCAGTTGCGTTAGCGCGACTAAACACAAATGACGTTTGCAGAACGAAAACTCTACGCACGGGTGGTCCCCACGAACCTATTGGCGCTGGCCAAAGCCGCGCACATGTGTTTCTAAACAATCGCGCGATGTTAATGAGAGGATCCATTATTGCTGCGTTCGCTGGATCGAAAGTGTGTCGGACGATGTTCTAATCAATGTAAAATCACGCGTGATTAAACGCCGTACCACACATTTGATAGAAACATATTTTTAATATTTTAAATAGTAAAAATTTAATCAAGATACATGCGTAGAAAAACTAAAGAAGAGATATGAAAGATACTCAATCATTATAAAATTATAAATTACAGTTTCCAAAATCACCTTTCGCGCGCGTGATCAGAGAAGATTAAATATCCTCGATTCTTGTTTTTTTGTTTTTTGTTTTTTTTTACGCGCGCGTATCGTGAGAAAACAAATTAGCGCGTGTATAATCACGCAAATAATCACGAGCCTGATGCAAAGTAAAAGAAAAAAAAATGCCAGCGAGCTGCTGTAATTACATTTAATTATCAATTGTCGTTAATCGCGTATCGAGTTGGAATTACTTTCGGTAATCTAATCACATCGCCGGCAGCAGAGTCCGAGATAATCCCGTGGCATGCGATATCCGGATTGTAATTCGTCGCCGCTCTTTTTTTT
>QVNV01017160.1:0-24240 GCA_014825455.1 Pseudomyrmex pallidus | reverse complement strand
TCTCTCGAGAAAAAGTAGACCGACATTCGCGACTGAGCGTCATCAACTGAGCGGCGTCTTTAGACTCAGGATGGAGTCGCGCGTCGGAGTGTATTACATCGCGCTTGTTCCAAAGTTCGGCGCTCATCAAGTTCCTCGAGGGCGAGGAAAATTTTACGACTGTTGACGAAGCGCGAACCGACATCTCCACTTTTACATCTCCTCCCTCCATCTTCTCCCCGTTCTTGTCGTCGCGGCTTTACGAGCGCGGGACTGCAAAATATAATTTAACGATTCGCCGTGTTAAGTTTCGCTCGTGTCGTTGCGTTGCCCGCAAGCGAGCGTAACCGGCGGAAAGAGAAGTGAGATTTCGCCGGTGAGAACCGAGCCGAGAGAGAGAGAGAGAGAGAGAGAGACTTGCCTTTTAGCGAAACGTTGCTGAAGGTTAAATGAAACATTAAACTGTTTCAACTTATGCGCGCGCGTATCTAATTAAATTTATCGCGCCCCGGTCTCTGAGGTTATTTTCCAGTCATAGAAAACCCCGACGCGCGACTTATCGACACGCTCGGCTTTGCTCAACTTAATTCGCGCGAGTTCGTCTAAAAGATTTTTTTACTCGTCTACCTAAATCTTGGCATAAAACAGTTTTTTTTTTCATGTTAAACCACTTGATAACGCGACAGAAATTTGTCGTAAAAGTGAACTCTACTGCTCTTTTCCTGGTCTTTGATCAGTCAGAAGATAATAATTTAGCACACACTCCGCGACAGTAGTTTGTACAATTCTCAAGACGTTTTGCAATTCTTAAGCGCGGTATGTACGGACGCGAGGATTAAATTGGGCGCGGCGAAAATGCAAAGGGAATGAGTTTTGTAGTCTCGAGACCGTTTCTACGTAACAAACGAGGACGCTTTGATATCGTTAATGTACATCGCGGATATAGCTATTCCCGTAAATTAACGCAAACAATGGTACATAACCGGAGCGGAGTATGTGTGCGTGTGTGTGTGTGTGTCTGGGACCTCGCGTGCGCGCGCGGCGAGTTAAAATTGTAACACTGGCTTAATTCTCGCCGACAATGCGCGAGGGGCGAGGGGCGCGACGCGTCTCTGGCGAATTTAATCCGCGAGATTTGAATAATACGTATGCACGCGCAATTTTCCCATAATTCTATATTTAACTGTTGCGAGAGTTGATGAGAATCCCCGGCGTGAAAGAGAAAAACGGCGTCCGTCCCTTCCTTCCTTCGGCCTTTGTACGAAATATCTTTAATATTCCTTCTGTGCTCGCGCGTCTTTCTTCCGGCGAGAGAACTCGCCAAACACGCGCTGCGCAAACACACTGTTGTGCGAAATTTATCAATTTCCGGACGGAATTAAAGAACGTAATTCGCAATAATTTAATAAAAAATTTTTCCTCGAGTACTTCCTTTCGTGTACATTCGGCTGCGGTTTTTTTGTTGCGCGCGACACGCGGCGCTTTGTGATAATAATACTTCTTTGATTTTTTGCAGTCGAATAACGCGACAAACTTTCGCAGAAATTGGTGTATCAAAAAGTTCAAATTGTATATTGGAAAAAAAAAAAAAAAAAACTGCGATGATGCGTCAAACACGTCGATAGAGCGTAGCGCGTGTTGTTTTTGGCTCCGTTTGCGGTGGTTTGCAGCTTCCCCCGTTGCGACACAAGAGGGTTGCGAACGATGGAAAAAAAACCCAAAAAACCAAAAAACAATGTTGTCAAGAATGCGTCGTCAGTCACCGAGAATTCCCCGGAAACTAAACACGCGACGTTCCGCAAAGCGTGTTAACAATTTCGCGCAATAGACACGACGATGGGCGCGGATTTTCGAGCAAGCTCGCTCGCTCGTTTGACGAGTTCGGAGACAGGCAAGATTTACGAGAAACATGCTTGTCAGCGCGCGGGATGGAATTTATGAAAACTCTCGTTTCGCACCGTGTGGTCGGCGCTGTTAAAAATCTCCCATCTCTCTCCTCTTCTTCCCTCCCCCACAACCTTTCTTTCCAGCGCGCTTCTCCCTTGTTTCTCCGTCCATCCATATCCCTTCGCGCGAGGAAAACTTGGCGCGCCGGGGTATGCAGAAAGTATATCGACTTGTGATGCACTTTTTGCGATACATTAAGTCGTATATTTTATGGGACGTGCGTATAACGCGATGGCGGCGGAAACACGGGGGATGCTATCGACATTAGGGAGAGCTGCGCGCGCGAAGACGCGAATAAGGGCGCGGAACAGATGACTGATGTGACTCCCGGGGACTTAACCTCCCGCGCTGAGGTTATCAACCCCTTTCTCTCTCTCTCTCTCTCCGTTAAATTACACTTAACTCGACCTTACGATCGACAATGGCGTCGTTATTTCTATTCGACAAGAAGTCGCGCGATGACGAATAGCGTATTGGCGAATGTAATTTCCGGAGACAGAGAAAGAGAGAGAGAGAGAGTCACGATATTCAATACACACCGGACTGATACATGTCGCGGAGACGAATTCATATTGCGGCTGCAACGTGTACGTGTAAAAATAATTTCCTTGCTGCTCTCACGCTGCAAAATGAAGACATGTGTTTTTTGATGATCTCCTTAATTGGAAATGATTCCATTGCTGCTACTTTCGAATAGACGCGATCCGAGCCGGTTTTAATGAAATTCGAGAGAAAACTTATCTGCTCTTGTCTCTAAATGAATTTAACGTCATTAGTGTTACTATCGTTAGAGAACGGTACGTACCCGAATCGTAACTACACGGTTAATAGGCAAACCCTGGCTTTTCGCGGTGTAGCGAAAACTATAATAAAAGTACGCGCGAATATTCCTCCCCATCTAATTACAATAATAATAGCCGCGTAACGGGTGCCGCCTCTCTCACTCTCTCTCCCCCGGTAGCCGAACGAATTTACATAAATGCCCGGCGTACTTCATTATCGTGCGGCTATCGATCGTGGAAACGAGAACGGAAACCCGGAAGATCCTCGAATTCTCTCATTCCGTAGATTACGCGCCCGCGATTATATCCGAGCGCGATTTTCGTCGATCGAAGGTTTTACGAGCGAATCGGCGGCGTGTGTGCGCGCGCGAGGATCCGAGTTTCGCGCGCGGTCGGATGCATCTCTCGCCCCCGTCGAGAACGAGTTTCCGCCGGTGGTGGTTTCTTTACGGCAATTTCCAGCAAGATTGCCACGCCGTATATACTTCTACTTCCCTTTTCCCTTTCCCCCGTCGGCGGGAGGTATCGGTCGCGTAGTTTCGTACACGGCCTCGATGCATACGGATGCGCCGATGGAGTATGCAAACGTATCCATAATACATGGCGGCGCGCGCACACGCCCCGCGCGGCACACCCGCGTGTGTCGTGCGTGTTACACACACGTACACACACGTGCCAAGAGACGCGGCGGCATCTAATGTACACTTTTCACGTCGCGGCAAACTGCGCCGGGCACCGTAAAGATAGTCCGTGGAAGTGCAACGCCGGTATTACGTGACGTGCCGCTCGATAATGATACCGCCACCGCCGCCACCGCGTGATAAAAACAAAGTGAGCGCCACATACACACAGTGTATATTCATATATATGCGCGCACAAAGAGGAGAAGGGGTGCGGGATGCCCTTGTAGCAAAGCGGCAAAGATAATGATAATGGGGATGCATCGCGCTTTAACGAAACTCCCAGCAATGCGCCCTGAAAATTATTCGTTCGCTCTCTCCCTCTCTTGTCGCGCCCCCTCCTCACTTCTGGAAAACGGGTGAGAAAGGCGGTATATTATTAATACATTTCGCGAGAAGTTTCCGCTTAACAACGAGGGCCGTGCCTCACGTACGTCTCGTCGAGAATATTTTCTCCGCTTCAAATTCGATTTTCGAGAGAGAAATAAGGAAGAGACGTGCGATTGAAACTTCTGTGAAAAGCGGTTGTAATAATCACAAAACGCAGGTCGTTGTCTAGAGTTTTTCTCGCGCGTTTGTACAAGATATATCGAAATGCGATATTATGTTTGCATAGAAAAATTTTATACCTGCTCAAAACGCTACTTAGTATAGTAGTACTACGCAACAAAAATATTTTGTATCGACGCGATCTACGCGTTAAATTTTTAATATTCCGTAAAAAATTTATTTATTCTGTTAAAAATTTAACAAATAGCGTTTAACTTGGCAAATGAGAAGCTACGACTTCGTGCGTGTAAGACTCGCACTTGTATGCGGACTCATTCGGTATCTTATATCTCGTAAAACTTGCCTTTCCAAAAAAAGGTAAAAACTTTTGATTCACGTTTCATTGATACGACGCGAAGTGCACGTTATCTTTTATCTCTCGCGTTTGAGCGGATTACGAAACGAAGTCATTTGTTTCTCCAGCGTTGAAAAATAAACGCCAGCAGTCACAACCGCGCACGAAACGTCGCGCGTTTATTTTATTATATTACAAATAGAACAATTGGATGCAGATCGCAACCGAGATTTCTTATCGAGACGCGAATGGACGTTTGCTTAAGTTTGTCACGAGATTCCACTCATAAAGAGATCTTTAACGTCGATTTCAACTAGATCATAATCTAATGTCCATCCGCGAACCTCTAAAGTAGCACGCCCACATGTCAAACGCGATGACAAGTAGTCACAGCGACGCGTTGGTCGGACACGCAACGTTCCTCGAATTTTAAACAACGAGGAAACGTGTAGCGCGACGATATAAAATCGACTCTCATCCTCGTTTCACATACGCTTGATTATTGACCGTATTATCGTATCGCTCGCAGAGTCGTGTCGCGCAAAGTGCAACTCGCGAAACGAGATGTTATCATCGAGAGCACATACACTCGGACGTTTCTCTCTCTCGGCGAATTGCGCGATATAACACAGAGAGGTATAATCCCGACGAAACGCGGAGGTTCGTCAGACGCATTATCGCCGGTCGTCCAAGATCGAGAGACCGATTAGTAATCGCACCCAGAACGTATACGGATCGCGCTAAAGCCGAGATCGTTAAAGCGCATATGCGACACGAGCGAAGGTATTGCGAGAAACGCGCTTTACGACAGCTCCGTTTATGAGGGAGCGCGTACGATCGGGCGCGAGCACTGCGGCGGGGGCCAGGTGCGCGCTCTCGGCAAACGAGATGGATGTGCTGGATGTTCGCGTATCGCGTGACCACTCGATCAACGCCGCCGCGAGTTGACAGTGACTTACGCACCCGGAGCACTCAACGAGATATGACACGCGCCACCGACGTCCGCGGGGGCGTCCCATTGTTACCTGTCTGTGTATCCGCCAAACACCCTTAATCGTTCTATCTTTCATGGCTTTTGTCATCGTTCGATCGCGCTCACGTACCCCATATTTCTCGTCTCCCCCTTGCGCGACTTCATCATCATCTCCGCTTCCTCTTATCGGCCTACTTTCGCCTTTTTACAAGGTGTGTGTGTGTGTGTGTGTGTAAAACTTCGTCGAGATAACGGTGTTTATTTCACGTCGCCGATGCTTCTTTTTTTTTTGTTTGCGTTACTAGTTCCGTAACTAGTTCGAGCTCCTTCCGAGAACACGCCGTCGTTTTCGCGACGAGAAGATCTCTCAACGACGATGTTACATGTAACGCGGTACGCGCGGTAATTGACAGCTGGCGGTTACTTACCGGATTCCAGAACCGTGTATCGTGGATTTGACGTGTCGATAGGCAGATTATCTCGCACCCAGGAAATGATGGGCGTCGGTGATCCGACCGCCGTGCAAAGAAGAACCGCGTTGTGGCCCATCTCGACTACCTTCGTCGTTGGCGCCTGAGTGATCATCGGGAAACCCATCGGTAGATTGTCCGCTGTCAAAGAAAGAACAGAGTGTCTTCACACACACAGTTTTCGCGGAGTTATAATTTAGTTTATTATATGCGGTTAAATAGAAAAAAATAATCCATACAGTATCACATAAAAATAAGATAAGAAACCTAAAGAAAATTTACGCAAAAGTAAATTATTGTTATGTAACAAAAAAAAAAAGAAAACTTGAGGAATCACGATTCAACTTGAAACAGAATAAACCAGGAGCGAAATGTAAAATAAATAAACGCGGTTTCGCGAATAAAATAAACTTCGCTGCATATTTCAATTATTACGCGCGAGATATGGAATATTATTATTTCAAATTGTCATCTCTCGCTTTAAGAGTCGTCAGTGTAAATTAAATTTCTTAAATTATTTACATATATATATATATATATAATTTAGAATAAATATATTATAAGACATGGAAGAATAGATATATAATAAGAAATTTAATTTATGTAAAATTTAATACAGCAAAGACATGTAACGTCAATGTCAGTTTAAAGGATGTTGCGAGATAAAATACACACATGTGAAAATTCAGCGCACATTGCGTGGGCAATTCGTCAATTATACACACTGGACATATCGTAAGATAACTTTCGAAAATCGTAGATACATCGCGAAATCAGGCTCTTCCGTCTCTCGCTTTGTGATGCGATCAGAAGGCACAGGAATTCAACAAGCCGCCGCGAAAATCTTGTTTTGAATGGATTTCACAACTCGCCTGATTGACATTTTCGGTTTTTCTTTTTTTTTTATTAAATGTCGAATATAATTGACAGGAGAATATACGAAGACATTTCGCGAAAGGCGAAAATTTCACAATCGCTGTCACTTTTGCATATTGCTTTGCCATTACAATGAATATATTTTCGTCGTGACACGTGTAATAATGGGTTTACAATAAACTCATTTGCTCGATGACAAGAAGATACATTGAACAGAAAAAAAAAAAAGAAGATTGGATGCGTGTCACAACATTATATCTCGGAAAAGAAAGCAATATTCGCAAAAAGCGACATATTTCTCTCCATTATCGAATATTCACGGAGGGATCTTAATAGACTATATGTATACAAAAGCCATATCGACTGTGCGGTCTGATCGATATCCAATTAAAAGAGTCGGCTCGATAGAGGAGGCGCGTCAAAGGAACACGATGCGCGAGTCGCGCGTGAAGTTCAGACCCCGGGGCGAGCGAAGGAGATTAATTCGACCTGTTTCGCGGTACAAGGTGATCCGACCCACATCGCGCCCCCGTTCTTCATGTAATTACGACGGCGCCACATTAATCCTTTGGGTGGAACTCGCAGTTAAATCTAAGTTGGCGCGCGAAGTTTCGACGCGAACAACTTCACAATTGTCTTGCTTCCGTTTCGGCACTCGTACGAGATAAATGCGAGAAGAACGGAAGATCTAAACCAAGATGATTTAATAAACAACCTTCCCCGACGCGGTGGTTCCAATCCACGTCTTTTCCCCGCGATCGCTCGCGGGAGGAACTCGCTCGTTCTCGCGCGACAAGATAACAACATTCGAATTACACACAATCTACGAACGGGACAGCTCTATAATTTTTCCAAGTTTTAGCTTTCTGTGGTTAAAGTTCCCGGGAGAGGCGAACTTGAGACTTATTACAAGGCTCACAAACTGGGTGAAAGTTCGCCGTAAGGGCGCGATCAAACTGCAATTACCGCCAACGCCTCGGGGCGGCTCTTAGAAAGTCCATCTTTCACAGTCTCGTCAATTACAAGAGCAATCGGAACTCTCGCGGACGAAGTTAGCGGTTTGAGCAGTACTTTCGCAGTATTCTGATCTACTCGCGTACTTCTTACATTCGCACAAATACGTTTTAAATACAGACGTGCAAGGTATGGACGTGCTGCTCTCCGAGCGCTGAAAAAATGTTGGTAGAAGAAAATTGGAATAAAAAAAAAAAAGATCTCTTTCTCTTTCCATCTCCAAGATCACTCTTCATCGGATCTTGCTTGACGTAGACACACAGTGATTTAAACGTGCATTGCAAATGTTGAAAACATTCGAGATGACGAAATCGATAGAGAAATCGCCGGCTGTACAAACACGCAGAGAGATAAAACCGCGTCGCAAATAGGTCCCGCAATTTACTGTGGCTATTTGTTACCGCCACACAGTCGCGCACACAGTTACATCAAGAAATTCGTTGTTATTCTACGAGTAGTTGTTTTTCTCCTTCTTTCTCTCTCGTTTCTTCAGCAGAGTCAAACTCAGAACAGAGAATTCGCGTGCTATTATGGCGGAAGAGGCCGCGAGAGGGAAGAGTGACGACTCGACAACCTCTCGGACTTTCTCAGGGCAGTTCCTTCTCGCCCATTGTCTTCTTCCGCAGCGTTGCTTCTTTGTCCTCGTTATCGTCCGAGTTATCCGGCGAGCGCGCGCGAGCCCTGCTGCGCCAATTATATCGGCGGCCGAGGAGGAGCGCTTCGCGGTCGACAATAGAAATCGCCTGCAGACTTTCCGCGGTGGCTCCCAGCAGCCACTTCCACCTCTCTTCTACGCGCTATCACCTCTTCTCTCGCGCTATATCCTCTTCCCGTGCTTTTCCACCAGCGACGACAAACAATACAAGCGCGCCCCCGACGTCGACCGCGACGCGCGTTGTGACGACAACAAAGTCGTCGTCGAGCAAAGCTATTGTCCGCTCGGCGATCCGGCCATCCGCGTTTTCCTTCGTGTTCGAGGTCGTGCGACGACCATTATACGACCGGAAAACGGCCGCGACAACGACTACGACGACGACTACTACCACCACTACCACCACCGCGATTCTTCATAGAAGACGTGATTTTGTGGGAATTTGTCTTCCTTCCCTTCCGCGTTTTCTTTCCCTACAACGTTCCCTTCAACTCTAGTTTCTCTTCTTTATTCGCGATTTCTCAGCCGCGCGCCACTTGGCTATGCGCGCAAATGCGCGCGGCGTAAAAGCGCGCGAGTATATGATGGACCGGGCGCGCGTGGACGAGTTATCGCGTCCGGGACACGCTTCTGTCCTTCTTACTTTTCCTTGTTACTATTTCCTCTCGCGGCACTTCGCACTCTCTCTCTCTCTCTCTCTCTCCTCTCTTCTCATCTCTTCGCCAACCCAGTACATTCGCACGTTGAGGTTTTTCTTCTCTGCCGTTACATTTGGATTTATGTCTACCGCAATGCGATCGTAAGACCTCAGCGCGTTTCTCGCGCTGAAGAAGAGAATCTTTTCACACAGAGAGAGATTCATTCTCGCCCAACAAGACAAAAATAAAGTCTCTCAGATAATATCTTCGCTAACCCAGTTAGCTATACAATGAAAACCCAAAGACACATTTTTAATCTGACAGTCTCTCTCTATGTGACAAGACACGCTGCGAGTCCGACTTTATGACGATGATGTTTTTCCACCGCTTATTTCTGTCCGCTCCGTATTTTTATTCTTATCGACAAAATAAATGTGATTCGATGTAATAAATAAATTTTGAAATAACGAAGACAAACGTGGATAAAAAAAATAAATAATCCGCCGATATATATTGCGGTTACTTTATTTCCGACAACGTTGACAAGAACGACAATTTGTTCTTTTACGCGCTTTCATTCCTTACATATCCCTCTCTCGTGCGGATTTAACGGGTTCACTTTGCGTGCGCCGCGCCGCCTGAGTGAAACACAATTGAGAGAGAGAGAAAGAAATCAACGCCGAACGGCCAGGCTCAAATGGCTCGTCGTCGTTTTATTCTCGTTCTTTTTAGATTCGATGCGCGTTTGTACGAGAAGAGGAGATCCTTTTATCGTTACTTTCGGAGGTTTACGTCTCTCCTGTGTCGCGATCGTAAGATTTTTCAGGGTACATCCGGCGAAAAGTGAGAGAGAAACGGACGACGCGTCTTCTTTCTTCTCGACGACTCGTCCGTGAAGGGCTTGACCCCCGGCGAAATGGTCGGTGGAGGAAAAAAAAAAGAATCTCTGACTGATCTCTTAGCACCCTCATTTTTACGACGTTACCCTTACGTTTCTCTCTCCCTCTCCCTCTTGACGATAAAGAAATTGTTTTCCAAGAGGGTCGAAGTTAAAGGATTCAGCGGCGTCGTTTTATCGGGGACGAATGACGCGTTTGAGTGCTTCTTCGGGGATTTAGTTGACTTTACCCCCCGTCCGAACGACCTCGCGAGGATCCGGTCGTCTTGTCACGAACAACCTCGTCTCGCGCGTATTTTCCGCGAAAATTCGCGCGAGCCGCAATTGCATTTGCCGCTCATCGGCGGCAAATATTTGCTTTACTTCACACAGACCGCGGCGAAAACGAATATAATAGAAATAAATCGTAATTTTAACTGTTTCGCGTATTTGATGATCCCTCCCCCTACGTTTGATGGCCGAGCAACAGGTGATCAATTCGCGCAAGCTCGCCGAAACGCTCTTTTCCGCATTATAATTTAGTTCATGCATAATTGATAATCGCGAGGCAAACGACGGTCGATCCATCGAAGGACAAGGAGAGGGGAAAATGAATTTACGAAAGAAATCGCTTCCCGCGAGATAAATCTACGACAGGGAGAAAAATCGACGATTTCTCTGCCCGAAGGATCCACGAATCGCGGAAGTGAGGGTCTCTCCTCCTACGCACTCGAATCTGTGAAATATCGACGGCTCGCACGACGAGAATCGCGCGTCGGGGAATCGTCATTGCGAAAAATCCTCTTCTAAACGCGCCGCGACGTTGTACAAAAATATAAGAGTGTAATCGCCGAGAGAGGGACTTAAAAACTCTCGGAATCAAATCGTCGTATGTAACACGTCGTGAGAAAACGCGAGGGAAAATAATAAATTTCCGTTTTTCGTCTTCTTCCTCGTCGTGAGATAGCGTATCGCCGCGATGTAGTACAAAAACGTGACTGGCGTCGAAGTAATCAACATATTTGAGGGAGAAAAGCAGCTTACGCTGCGAGAGAAAGAGGAGGTGCGAACAAACTCCGCGACGCGAAAATCGATAGGGGAATCGCGCGTCTCTTTCTCTCGCCGTACCTTCTTTCCCGACGGTTGAGTCGAATCGTCTTCGACTTTTGTAATCGGAGTCGCAAATACATACTTCGTCGGGTATCTCGGGGGTGTAGGAACGCGCGTGCAGCATCTGGAAACGTCATCTCCAGAGACGCGCGGCTTCCAGACTTTACGACGAACGGGGACAGTTACGTATACGCGATGTTGGATCCTCGGGTATCCGTAACGGGGTTTCTTCTCAGGCGAGTTCGCTTTTCCGGATGCAGGACGCGGAGAAACGAAAATATTTGGCATATTTGCTTTATAAAAAAAAACATGAACGCGTAGCAAAAATAGAATATGGCGTGTTTTAAAGTTCGCCAGTTTTTTTTTGAAACTGTTGATTGCACGTGGTCTATTTTTTTTCTGTTACTTTTAACATCTCCAAAATGAGTTTCCCGGAGAAAGAGAGAGATTTCCTTCTTCATCTCGCCCGCGCGAGAAAAGCAACTACGAAAATGCAATCGGACTTCCGCGCGCCGCGCACAACTGTGAAATATTCTGCCAATTTACTCTCGCGTCCGAAACAGAGAGAGAGAGAGATTCTTCTCGCGATCTCTGTATGTTGACTGGTTGTGAAGTTTCTATTCCCGTGGAAAGATACAAGAAAGTAACCCGGGGCACTTTGATACGTCCCGAGACACTTGAGAAGTTGCCGGATAAAAGAGTGACAGGGCTGGATGGGGTTCGATGGGGTTGTACGGGTTATAGGGGTTGAGAACTGCCACGGAGATTTGCGTGCGGGATTATCGGGATGGCGACGGGGAGTTTCCATCTACTATTGGCTTTCTCAGGGGGAGGTCGCGGGTAAGGTTCAATTTAGACGGGTATATCAGATATGGGGAAACGACCTCATTGCGGTCCGCAGGGAATATTTTCCGCGCATCGGAAACAACCGCAGACTGATGGCAGTTATGTCAACAGTAAAGAAACCGAAAATATCTCGATTACGTTATTATTCGTGCTTTTATGCCGTGATATCTTGTTTTTACAAGTTTGTAAATTATTTGCAATGTGACGAATATTGTGGAAAAATATTCACAAAGTAGTGCAAATATAACTGCCATGTCAAGTATTGGAATATTGGAATATTGCGATTAAAAAATACAAATTTTAAAAATAAGATCTCGCTAGGAAATAATTAAAACGCGTAAATTAATAAACCTTCTCTGTACTCAGAAGATATCGACTTCAAAATTAGTACAAATATTTAAAAAAAAGAAACTACCTAACTTTAATCTCTATCTTTAATTGACTTCAATACAGTATGTGTTTAATTTTTAATGCACATGTCGCCCAATTATAGATATAAAAAACGATGGCTTTGGAATAAAGGGATTCTTTTCGTAAAAATATCACGAGATGTGATTATTAGCGATCGTTTATATATATTTTCAAGAAATATCTTCATCAGAAAGATTATATTTCCGAGATCGTTGAAAATTTAACGTACGTTCGATCATCAGTGTCCAGATATTATTAATTCGCACGATTTCGTAATTGCATTTACATTCCTCGCTAAATTATGACGGCGCCAGGTCGCAGCGTAACGAATGATTCAGCAGATTTTCTGTGTGTGTGTGTGTGTGTGTTCGTAGTGATTGCGTCATCGTCTAAAATAAAAATCATGTCCGGTTTTCGCGGAGGGAAGAGAAATTAATCGCTGTCAATTCCAAGTGAGAGCGCCAATAAAAGAACGTGCCAATAAACCACGTAGGATGAAATCCGCCGTAAAAGTCTCATGCAAATGCGCGTTCATAATTCAAGTATATGCGGCAATGCAGCTGCAGGCGTACCTTCTGGACGCGGATGCTTATATATGAGGTCTTCCGGAAATCCGGCGCACTTCGTATATTTCTGCCAAGGTTTTTGCGATAAAATTCACAATAACTATTTTTTTGTTTCTCTTTTTTTTTTATTTCTCCGGTTTCTTTTTCGGAAATCTCGCGTCGAAGAGAAAGCGCGATTAAAAGTTAATTAAAACACACAAAATTCTTCGGTTAAAAACAAGTTTCGATTCGAAATATTTTAATCTCGCGTGATGTGAGAAATTACTGACTTGTGCGGTGTTAAAGAAAAAAATTAACTGTTGTAAAGAAAAAATTAATTTCAAACCGAGAGACTTTGTAGACGTGAAGGGTGCTTTGTACACGGTGAACCCCGAGACGCCTTGTATGCGCTCTCATATATTGGCTTCACGTCATCTCGGGAGAAATCGATCTATGCAAAATTGCCCCCCGAGTCGCGGGTTGGAAAAAAAATCTCTCTCGAAGAATCGGCGCAAATCTTTCAAAATCGAAGCGAAGAAAACGTCACAAAGTGAAAAAACCAAAATGAAGAAAAAAAGACGAACGACGAGCAATCAAAAAAAATCATCTAAAAATTCTGAAAACGTTTTCACTTTACGCGACACAGTATGAAAATATCTTTCTAGGACAGATATCATTATTTTTAGTGCAATTTTTATTTCCACACGCACGCACACACGTATACTTCTTGTATATGTGCTTGATTGTATGTGCGACAATAGGTACGCCTCTACCACGGCGATTACTGGTTGAAAAAAAATTCGCGTATTATCCGCTTGAAGAGAGTCACTCGCTCTTTGCGCTCGAGTTTTTTTTTTTTTTGTATCTAACTTTAAGAGAAGGAACGAGAGAGTCGGAAACGCGTGGTAAACTCGAGGAGTTAAAGATGACAAGCGCCTCTCTCTCCCTCTCTCTCGGTAACAACATTGCGAGGAGAACGCGCGCCGAAGTAACACAAGTGTAACGTCGCAATTTTAATGAGACCTCGCGAATGACATCTAGTGTCTCTCTCTCTCTCTCCTCCTCTCTCTCTCTGGTCTCTCTCTTCTCTCTGGTATACTTACTTTTCTCGGGCACACGGTTAGAGAAAACCCTGGGACTCTCTCTCGCGCGCGCGTGGTGTGTAATCGCTTCGCCAACAAGTACGTCGGCGTCGGGCGTCACGCTAGTTAACTTCATTAAATGAAGAAGCGGGGCGGCGCCGGCTACATTACCGGGATATAAAAGCTTGTCTCCCGGAGTTGCACTAATGTCCCGATGTCGGCAGCAGGTGGTATAAAAGGATCCAGGACACGGGAGGGGATGGGGAATAGAAAAGAAAGAGGAGGGTCAAACAGGTTAAGTTTGCAATATTCTCAATGAGTCAGCCCTTTCCTAACATGGCTTCGAATTCACCAAGTTGGTTTCAAGTGGCAGCTCTTAAAAGAGATTAGGCTTTAAACTACGATGGGGGTCGGAGGAGATGCGCCCCGAAGAAAGTTATTCTAAATCGCCGTTTGATCTCGTGATTAATTTCGGCCGGCTCTGCAACTCGACGAGGTGGAATCGCCTCTGTATCGAGAGATGGCACATAGGGAAATGGACGAGACACAAAATTGTTACCGTCAAAGCGAGAGCGAACGCAAAAAATTCAATGCGAAACACGAAAATTCATTGTAGTTCTTCGAGCGAACATGTCGACGCGAAGAAACACGATCTCGAGAAATATTTAATTTCTAAACAACTTTCAATAACAAAATTTTACGTTGCACGTCTTACAATTGTGTGACAGAAAAGGAATGATATTAAGGGATTAAACACACGCACGTCCGCTCGTCGATTAATGAAGATGCGGGCGTTTTGTAGAATAATAATCGGCGGACAGTGGCGATGTTCTGGCGGAATTATGAGATCCGAGTGAGGTTTGCACAAAAGAGGATTATGAGGGATGCGAGTCCTTTTCAAAGGAATAATTACTGTTTACGCTATCTTGGATTACCGCGATTATGTTGCGCGACACGAAATGGACTCTTAGGGATAAGCCCGTGTCACAAATGTTTCCCCTTCTTTTTTTCGAGGCGAGCTTAATGAAACAGACACGCTACGTGTATCCCAAAATATTTCATTTTAATCCCGACTCTGCGAGGGTGAATATGCTTCTCTCTCGCGCGGGTCTCGGTCTCTTAAAACAATAAATCGCACGTGAAATGCCGCAGTCGCAAGCGCGCGCGCGCGCGCGAAAACAAAGCGCTGAAATTAACGTCGTCTCTCTCAATTTAATTGCGGACAGCTATTGACGCGCGGCTCACTTAAAATCGCCGTATCGAATTTTGTATCGCATTAAGCCGCTTGTCACAACTATCGGAAAGGCGAGCGCAAAATCTGTCACAATAATACAGTTTCGATGTAAAAGTGGCAAATCGACGTTATCGATGGTAAAATAAATGGAGCGACAGCGTTGGCTACTATTGGTAGTTAGAGTGCAAAACCTCGTACGGTCCGATATATATTCCATAATTTCGCGAAAAAATTGAGACGCGCAACGGAAACTTTTCGTTGTATGATTTCCCAAAGGTCGGCTTCTAAATAGGTATCGAAAGCGACGAGCGTGTTTATTTTTTAATACCTCCGGGAGTTTTCCTATTCAACGAGAGAGGAGTGAAAGAAGAGCAGAGTCGAGATAAATAATTCAACTATAATAGCCTTGACAAGTAAACAACAAACCATCAGCGAATATAGTACCGCCACGCCGCGATACCATCGCTTTGAAAAAAAACTCGCGAGCGATCTCGTTGAGATTCAACTAATGAATAATAAAATAAATTTTGTGAATTATAAGCGACATTCTGTAAACGATAATCGTCGTTTATTTGGTAACTCGATGACAGCGAATTTGACTGCGCCCCCCCAACAATTTCGGCGCTCTCTGTGCACGCGGACATGCCTTGTGTATGTGTGGCGCACGATAAGGTGCGCGATTACGGCCGATAATTTCATTACGGGTCGAGACTCCGCTCGGTTACGACGGTAATTAGGGAACGCAACACACAAGCTGCTCCGTGTATTACGTGACACGCCCGTGGCGTATTCAGGTCGAGACGTGCGGACCGCTGAATGCGACAGACGACAGATCGAAGATGCATCGCTCGACGTAGCCGACGGGCCAAAGTCATCCCGATGCGCGGGCGCGTTATAATGTGCTTACCGTATCACAATGACGAGCAATTAGTCGGCTAATTGCAAAGAGGAAACCGTCTCTCGCGTTTCTCCCCGCGTTGCTCCGCGGTGTTCAATAGGCCTTTGTGTTGTTTACGAGCGACTACAAACTTCGTTGCCGGTCGTTTGATGCGTCGCAATAAACGTGACATTGTTGTTTTTGCATTGTTATTAAACTTTTATTGCTAACCTTGGCACTCTCGATCGAAAAAGGTAACGTGCACTCGAAACGAAACAACCGAGAGTTTGTTATTTAATGGCAAGAGAAGCTTAGCCCGCGTAGTATAAACAACGTTTTCAGTTCAGCTTTACCATTAAAACTCGAAAATTATTCATGCAAGTAGGATATTTTTGACATTAAACGCCGGTTAACAGTGCAAAGAGAGCGGAGTAGAATATATATATATATATTGCAGACTAACGCGGTTAAATTTAGAAACTCATTGTAAATAGATTCGTGCGCGGATTAAAGCGGCTGATTCGGCCGCGCTGAATCTCCGTCGCACGCACTAGCGTCACCGAGAATGAGAGAGAGAGAATAAAGGATCCGGATTAAAATTTCTGAACATCAAACATACATTAGTCCATTAGCGAATTAATTCGTAACGGGCGCGTTATAGAAAACGCCCGGGATCGTTAGTCAATGCCGCGAATTTGTAGGTTAGCGTGATAAACGTGCACGCGACATGTATATGCGCGTACACACACACACAGAGTCGTGTGATGGACACGCGTGTGCGCGAACGCGTGAGTGGAGTTTTGGCGGACTCGGTTAAAGCAGACTCGCCGGCTAATGGACGTCCGGTATTTCGCGGTGAATTAAGCTCCGAACGGGCCGAGAGGTCGACACACTGCACCACCGCGGCATCATAGCTCGCGCGAGAGAGAAAGAGAGATGACGAGACAGAGTCGAATTTCCCCGCACACATCTCCGTGGGAACCACACACACCGATTACTTAAATCTACAGAGAGAGAGAAAGAGAGAGAGAGAACGTCATGTGTCGCTTACAGACTGTGTTACGGCCACATCATGAAAATGAAGAGTCATTGATGGTCCGGTTGGTCGATCATAAACATCAAGAGTCATATGCCGCCGCTGCGCTGCGAATCCAACGCGAGCCCTCGAACGTTTTTTTTTTTTTTTTTTTTTTTTTTTTTTTTTTTTTTTTTTTTTAAATTCGTCGAAATCTCGAATTTCGCTGGCCGCGAGGAAACGAGAGATTATTCCGAATGGAAATACGTGAAACATTACAATGACGTTATTATAACTTTTTGCTCTCGTCCGCAAATCGTGACACAGTTCCGTATACGATATCGGCGACACTCGATCGCGACCCCCTTTTTTTTTTCTTTTTTTTTTTTCATGAGAGCACTGGTGGAGTTTCCCGCGGTCTCGCGAAAATTAATTTATCACTGCGATTCCACGGGAATTCAGGTGGAAATCACAACGGCGAGGGGAGGGTCAAAATCTCCGTTTCGCTAAGCTGCTGAGGGAGTTAATAAAACGCTAAGCTGTGCGAGGGACTTAAACGGGGATGAAATCTACCGGGAATATATCGGGCATCGTATGCGCGCGCGAAAAATCGTATGAATTAGAGACATCGTCGTTAATATCCTCGCCGGGGCGAGCTTCTTTTTTTTTTTTTTTTCGCGCGATATTGTCCGCGCGCGTTTCAACGCGGATCCGGAGCAATTCGGCCGCGGAGTTATGGACAACGTTATCTCTCAACGGTGTTAATGAAATTTGCGGATCATGGCTTTTCCGGCCCCAGGAGGCAACCGGACGCCCGGGCCTTTGTCATATCCGCGACGTGGCACGTTGATAGCGCAGTCAGTTGCGTCACCCGTCATACACGAAGTTACATTGTACCTCCCGCGGCGGTTATATAATTGAGCTGTTATCCTCGATAGACCCTCTTCTCGGGGAGAGAGTAATCATTTTCTAAAAGTTCTCCCCCCGGATCGTATAAAACGAAAAATGAGATCGCGCAAGAATATATTTTTGCTTTTATTCTCGCGAGCGAAGAGGAAACGAGAAGTGACGAAGCGCGAAGTTTGAATCAATAAAAAAAAAAACTTTATTAGAAAAAGCTGTAGCGTAAAATATTTTATTTATACAATCGTAAAAAATAAAAAATCGCAAACTTTTTTCCAAGACACCGCACATTAATGTCGCGCACGTATTTCGCGCGCACGTTGGTCGTCGATTTGAGAACAAACGAGAAACTTACGACTCCGTTTACGAGAGACGCAATTACGAGCGCGTTGCAATAAATTAAATATGTTTGCCCGGCTTTATTAAAACAACGCGACATCCGCCTGGCAAGTGAGAGCCCGACGTTGTAAATTCGCGAATCGCCGACCGTATTCTTAAGTAATTCACGACGTGCTGCTCGCGCGAATACTTTTATTGTTGGTTTCGCGTTCTCTCGCCGCGGAAACGATGCAGTTTCGCGCGGTCGCTCCTCCTCTTCCGGAGTGTGGGATCCATTACATTACACACGAGAGTTTGGGATTATAACGAGAGAGAGTTAAATAAATCCACGATTTGTAAACGGTATTTCTCACACACACGGACGCGAGTTCACGAGTTGAGAATAAAAAAGGCCTTGGGAGAACTCGCGCGCGGTGAATTCGTGTTTCTTTTAAAATCCGCGGGATTAAATAGACGATCGACAAAAAACGGATACGATTCAAGTTTGATACGATCGACGGAAGAGGGAGAGCAAACCGAATAATACGGAGGGAAAGAGGAAATCCCGGAAACGTCGATATCATCCTCAAATCGTCTCCATACATCTCCACTTTGGCGACTATTATCGAAATCATTCCTACTAGATATTTTTTTCCCCTCCCTCCTTCTCCTCTCCGCCCCCATTCGCGAAATCTGCTGAGTAGTTCGTGGGAACCTTTCGATCGTGAGAAATTGGGACCGCGCCGCTACTATATCGGAGCCCCGAGCGAGAGAGAGAGAGAAAAATGGAAGGAAGAAGCGCGGCAGACAAGCGCGCGCGGCAAGAAAAAAAAATATAAAAAAAAGCTCGGAATCTCTCCATCAAAAGCTCAACAAAAGCTTGCTCGGAGCTTTCGGATGAGGAAGGCTGGCGCGAGGACGAGCGGGAGGAGCGCGCCGGGGAATGCCGGCTAATGTCTAAGAACGCGTCAGCGAGGATGGGCTAGCCCGATGGCGAAAGCGCAAGAAAATCAGAAAAAAATATACCCCCCGGGGTGTGCGAAACACGTTAAAAGGGACAAAGCGGTTACAGCGCCAATTCTCGGCGTCACGGTAAAATTTCGCGTCACGCGGGGGTGAATGTTCTTCCTTCGAAGTAAAGAGCGTTAATTTCCGATCAATTCTCGTTAAGCCCGCGCGGAGCTTGAATAACTCATCGGTCATGAAATATTCAGTGTACTTGCGAAGAGCGGACCGGAGATGCGACGTCGCGCGCAAAGTTTTATTAAACTTATTAAAAGAGACGCGGACAAACCGGAGCTCTCGAGCCGATAAAATTACGTGCGACGAGAAACATCCTGACGGAAGAGAGAGATATCGTCTCTCGCTCCTTTTGAATATTGTAATCTCTGAAGCTGAAGACGCGAGATTTGCAGGACGTGTGTCTAGCCGCAGCGATTTACAATCGGCCATAAGGCGATCTCGCGGTCGTCGAGCTTTCGGGAGGAAACTCCGCAATCCGGTGATTGTGGCGCGCACAGAAGTTGCGAGCTCGGGAAAATAGTTCGGACGAACTCTTTAATGACCGCCACCGTCATTTTCGGATCGCCGATCGGAAAACTATTAGTCCGGGCTTGCGAAAGACGGGAGGACGCGGCGACGTAAATACCTTCGAGCGGCATCAGAGAGTTAGAAATTCGCTTATTGCCCGATCTCTCGTCTCGTGCGACGCTTTCGTGCATGTGAATCGTGCGCGAGCTTATTGCAAAAGAGAGAAGGGAATAAAAACGATCTATGAATGCGATGGGGTTTTGACGAGTTCAATTTCTGCAATAGACGTACACGCGAGAAAAAATTTTACGCCAATCATCCCCGTCCGGTCCGAATAAAATCCGCGTGTGTGTATCGTATCGTCGAACTTCTAACTTATTGAGATTGGTTTCGCGCGACCTCCTTTCCCGCTCGCCGTTTTCGTGTCCGTGTCCCGCTGCCAATCTCACGAAGAAAATGAAGCGTAGCCGAAAAGCCGCTTCTGTGACGAGAAGAGAGCAGCGCGGAAGACTCGAGGCCGGAAGACCCGGGAGGTCCAGCATGTTTTTCAGGAGAATGAAAAAACATCGCGACCTCTTTTCGAAGGAAACGATAGGTGGATCGCAAGGTAGCGATCGAACTCCTCCTCTCACGAACACCTCGGCCTTCTTATTATTCATGAAAATCGCGTTGTCGTTGCTTTCTCACGCAATTTTACGGTGCGCGTTCGGTCTGCGGAGAAAAGAGGGGCCGCTGCTCTCTTGTCCGCCGGTTATATCGCGAAAGACGCTTCCGGGAAGCGTCACGTGTCCACGTCTTATGCGATGCATTAAGCGATTGCGGCGTTTTCTGCAGGGGATTTAAAAAAAAAAACAAAACAAAAAACTATATATATATCGATAAAACCCACTATGGATCTCGCCGACAGAGAGTCTGAGCAAATATTTCGCCAAGGAATAACTCGCGAGCGGGTATCTTGTATTGAGAGATCGATCGCTTCTGAAAAGCGATCGCTCGATGTGTAAAAGTACCAAGCGTATAAATCCGTGCGCGAATAAAATCTCAGCTCCCAGAGTTACAAATTTTGATAATAAATAAACCCGTGTTGCTTTTAACGTGAGAGAGATATCGAGGCTAACAATAGCCCCGGGGCGATACGATTGTTGTTTTCCTTGTCGGAGACTATTCTCGTTTCGTGTCCCCTTTTCGTCGCTCCGTCTCTCTTTTATTCCATCTCTTTTTCTTTCTTTTTCGACGAATTCGATTTGTGCCAATGTCCGAGGGTGCTTGCCGAAAAATAGATAAAGTCGTTCGTTACAGTTCTATAATGTGACAAAGAGTTGGAGAGAAGAGAAAGGAGGAGGAGGAGGAGGAGGTAGAGGGGTGGCTGTTGCTGCGTCTGTCGTTCCGGACGTCCATATTCCCGAGGGTTGGCAATTTCGCCAACCCCACGATTCGATACAATCCCGAACTACTTCGTGAAGGCGCGTATCCTTAACGAGCCGGTAAAAGAAGCTCGAGGGGTTGGGGATTTGCTCTGAAAGAGAAGAATAGAGAGGAGGAGACCGGGATGGAGCGTGACGTAAGAAGGAGAGAAAAACGGGAAAAGAAGCGGAAGGAGAGACGAGCGGCACACAAGCCGTTAGCTTGCGGGCAACCGATCGTGACAGGGTGCGGGAGGATGCGGGAAATGGGCGATGGCAACAAGGCCACCGTGTGAGAGCGGGGATGCCAAAACGTGGTGTGGCACCTAGTCGGGAAATCTGATGGTGTTTGTCGAGGGAAGAAACAGCTGTTGGTTGCGTACATTCGCGGACACATTGTGTGTCTTTTACTAAGCCGCAGGAATCTCGCACTGACCCTTTTCCCGTTATTCATTTTCTCCGATCTGGAAGAGTCCACAGTCATTTTCCCTCTCTCTCTCTTTTTCTCTCTCGTGTCCGTCATTCGCGTGGCTAGAGGGTTGTTTTTTCGCGAGTTTTTTTTTCGAATCGAGTTTTGTCCGAATTGACATATTTTTCGAAAGCTCTCGTGCGGATCGCAAAAACAGTGATCGAGCGGAAAAAAACGGAAGAAAGAATGGCGAAGAGGCTGTGAAAAGGGTGTCGCACCCTCGATACGATAGACCGCAGTTATCGAATTATTTGTTCTCAGT
The DNA here is from genome assembly GCA_014825455.1 of Pseudomyrmex pallidus. Lineage (NCBI taxonomy): Eukaryota > Metazoa > Arthropoda > Insecta > Hymenoptera > Formicidae > Pseudomyrmex > Pseudomyrmex pallidus. The sequence continues at coordinate 2,503 of QVNV01017160.1, read as the reverse complement.
AAGAACGACGACAATGATGATACGAGAAGAGAGTTCTCGTGGAGGTAGTTAATTTTTCAGCGAGACTGGCGTTTCCTTCATTTTTCTCTCTCCTGCCCACTTACTAGCCGTGTCTCTCGAAACGAATAATTCCGCGGTACGAGTTGAGAATTTATAATTACACTGGCACTGTAATTGGATTTCCTCTTTTTTTTCTGCTTCTCTTTCTTCCTCCTCCTCCTCTTTCTCTCTCCTTTCTTTTTTGGAAACATCGTCGCAGTTTCCGTGTTTCTCTTTATAACGAGAAAGCCGATTAATAAGAGTCTGATTCGGAAAAGTTCCCAATTATTCATCGTCTGAGCGTGTTCGATGTCCGGCGAGAGGTAAAAGCGAATCGTCCTCTCCGATATTGCTTTAACAGGCGTAACGATCGTTACACGCCGCGGCCCGTGCGAAATGGCCGATCCTTTTAAAGTGATTGGCGGAACCGACGGCTATGGTTGGCGGTCGCGCGGGCGCCGCCGCCGGCCGCCGCGGCGGCTCTCTTTTTTAATTTGCTTTTTTTTTTTTTTTGCAGAGCGCACCTTTCGCCGCCCCTCCGCTCATACCTGGAGATTACCACTTAATGCCACACCGCTCAGGCCGACAGTTCCGTAAAACAGCGGCGCTGTTGCTGGCTCTCTCGCCACGGTCAGACGTCGAGATTGGAAAACGTTAGCGCACGCGAAGCGGATTTAACAGAATTTCCAAATTTATTACGGCCGCCGGGAGTATAATGGATTCAAAGAGTCGCCCGCAAACGAGGTGAGTTATAACCTCACCGACTTCGTAAAAATCTATCGTAGCACGCCGCGGGCAGAATTATCGCGGGGAAGGTCTCTCTCTCTCTCTCTCTCTCTCTCTTTTTTTCTCTCTCTCAATTTTCTCCTCCATCCTTCTCGCATTTGAGTCGTTCGACCGAGAGCGTCTGGTGAGCGTTAAAAACGTGACATTTCCCCGAACATAAATCGCGGAATCGTTTTAGCTGCTCTATCTCTTTTCGTTACCGAGATTAAAAACGGTTAATACGCGTAAATTGGGGCGGAAAAAAAAACGCAAGATGTCAAAAGCTCGAATATAGTCCTCGCGTTCTCTGACGCGTTCCGTCCGCGTTCTTTCTCCTGGAGGAATGCGATTTTTTTCCCCACTCGTTTTCGCGCCACGCGGGCCGATCGTACCCGGAGATTACTACTTAATACCCCGGCGCAGTGGAAACAGCTCCGCGCCGAGGAGGTCAGACGCGGTTGGGAACCGTTAGCGCGCGGGTTACCAGTTTAATGGACTTTAATATCGATCGCGGTTCGATGTTGAAATTGTGCCACGAACGAATTTTAGATTGCACGCTCTGGAGAGAGAGAGAGAGAGAGAGCGCGGGGGAACGGAAGGGAACCCCGGGTATTATATTGGCTCCAATAGCGGGTCGCCTATAAACGGTGTTTACTACCCCGACGTAACAGATAACGTCGTGTTTTAAGGTTGAACTTTTTTAAAGCGCGGCTTTTATTAACCGACCCGCGTCCCAAACGAGAAAGCGGACGCGAGCACAATCGGAACAATAATAACGGTAATAATAATTATTATTATAATAATAACTATCGCGCGCACCAACTATTATTATTGCATTATATTATAATAATATGCTACTCTTGTTGTTATTATTATTATTAATATAATTAGTATTATTTCGATCACACACATCTATAGAAATCGGATAAATGACTAATGCTTTTGCTAATTCATGAAATTAAACAGATTAGCGAAATTAATCGCACAACACAAAAAACTTCGAAATAAATAAATTTCATTATCATTGCGACGACACTCAATATGTATGTACACGAGACGGCGCAATTCAATCAAAATGTGAGAAATATAAACCGGATTGGTAATTTGAATTATTTGCGAAGATTTTTTTGAGAGAAAATTACAAAAAAAAAAAAAAAAAAAAAAAAAAAAAACGCGACAGTATAACGGCGAGGAGCACGAAGACCTGTTTGTTTCAAAATGAATCCGAGGTGATATTCATTTACATGATAAACACAAAAGCGCTCACAATGTATCGTGCGCGTCCTACACACATGCGTTTTCGCGAGGGGACACCGCGTGTGGTGATTTCAGTAAATACCTTCTTTTAATGAAAAGCACGATTCAACGTCGGGTTTCGATCAAAATTGGATTACACGCGAATTATCGATGATCGTGCTGTTTCAACAACAACGAGTCAGGCATCATAAGAACTGCTTTTTTTACGGTAAAATTGAAAGAGAATATTAGAGCGGCGACATAGCCTCCGCCGTTCAAAAAAGCATATTCCGAAATATTATTTACATACAAAAAAAAAAAAAAAAAACACTACATACGTAAATCAGAAGTAAACAGCGCGAAGTATCGATAAGAGCGAGCCTAAAGGTAAGAGCACAAAGAAAGCAGACTTTCTGCTTTCCGATAACCAGCGCTGATCGGCGCAGGCTGTCAGCGCTTGACT
>QVNV01017158.1:0-13749 GCA_014825455.1 Pseudomyrmex pallidus | reverse complement strand
TGACAATTATTTGCGGAATCTCGTTTATTCGCGCGCGTCTCCTCGTCGTCGATTCTCAAAGAGACCTCTCGTTATTTTTTTTCTCTCGGTGCGCGCGATAGAACGGAATTCTTCGTCTCCGTCTCCGAGAGACTTACTTAATCGAAATCAGTGCGTAACAAGCCGGTCATTCAGATCGGGACAACTCGACGCGGCGTGAGTGTCGGCAAACGAGTCTTTTCCTGCGGCCTGGTCGACGTACGTCGTGATACAAAACAGGACCTATCCGACCATACAGATCCGCGCGACTCCGAGAAAGGGAGTGGAGGGGTGAGTGAGTGCGAGAATTTATCTTGACTTGGGTTTAAATCTCTCTTGAAGCGGGGCTCAGCGCGCACAAAAATACACACCCCGATACAAATGGCGTGCAACGCGTATCCCGACATAAATATTTAACGACAGATTGTTGAGTAATCGTCATGTTTCCAGATAATATGAAAAATAATTGTCGAGCGAACGTTGTGAGAAATGGAATTTCAATTTAATTTCAATCTAACTTTATTTCGCTGTTTATAAGAGACGCTTTTTGATTGCAAAAAAAAAAAAAAAAGCTAACAAGTGTCGAAGAACAATTGCGCGGAATGCTGGGAATGTCGTTTTATTAAATAACGATAAGAGCATGCGACGAAACGCGCTATATTTCGCCGCAACGAGCCACTAACTTATTATTCAGCGCTTATCGAACAGGCTCGCATGGTCGTCATAGAAACGTGACGGCGACAACAACGCAGGTTAACGCAGCAGCCTACTCGAGATATACATATATACCTAAGCCAGAACCGTTTTCGATTTTGGCTGCGAGCGGAAGCGGTGTGCCACCCTAGGTTGCGGGAAAATTTGGATAAAAGGACAAAGACGAAGTTTGGCACGGTCGTTACGATGCGACGGATAATCGAATGGCATTTATGTACATGCGATAACGAGCATCAGCACGTTGTCGCCATTGATGAAGGCCCTATTGTTCATTGTGACATTCAATGACATGCACACACATACATATGTTTGAGACTTGTCACAACCGCGTTCGCGATTATAAATTACAAGAGAGGAGCGTTTCAATTATCGGTTCAAAAAAGTAAATTAAATTATAAGAGCTGAGAGCAAAATCCTCCTCTATTCAAAGTTACGCAGAGTTCGTTGAGAGAAATAACGATATTTTTTGGTAGCTTTGTTAGCTCAACGACCGTAACACCGCGTGAATTTTCGGCCGCGTTACCGCGAAAGAGGGAGCGACCAAGTTCAATAACGAAGGGGGCTGTAATCGGTGCTGAAATCCAACCGAAGGGAAAGCGAGAACGCTCCGCATTTGCTAAAGTTCCATTAATTGCCAAAGTTTTGGCAAAGCCGATTATATAAGGAACAATACAGCCCCGTGCAAAGACACCCCCGTTTTGTTATAAACGCCGAATAATCGTGGAAACTATATATATACATATGTGGTATATTGTCAAAGACACGTTCTTCATTTAAAAAAAACAAAAAAAAAAAATCATTGCGTAATTCGCGAGAAATTTTATGCCATAATTAATTGATAATTTGTTTGTGTAATTAGATACGCGATATTATTATATTTGATTATTAATGTATAACATCGTATCGTTAATCATCAATCAAGCGACGTGAAATTAAACGTTAATCATTAATTATATAATTATATGTAATCGTAACACACACACACACACACACACACTCGCAATATAATAAATTCACCTATCGCATTAATCATCAATCAATTTTCTCGAAGTGACAAAAGTATCGTTTTGCTCCAATAAACAAAGATGTTTTCGATAAACGGCGAACGTTTTCCGGACGCTTTGTGTTACTTTAGACGTTTGACCTGGAAAAATAAAAACTAAAAAAAAAAAAAAAAACGGATGATGAAGTGACTCTCTACGGTACGCTGGCCTGTAACGATCTCAGGTCGAGTGGAATTCTGTTGTCGGAAATTATTGCCGAGCAATTTTATTATCAAGAAAATCTAATTAAACTGAATTCCGAACTTTTAACGCCTCGATCGTAATCCCGCTTGCTCGCTGACGCGCTTGCTGTCGTCCGTCCGATCGATATTAGGTGCGTTATAACCCCGTTTGTCGTTTTACGTTATCGAACATACATTAGCGCTAAGACGGAGAGAAAATATAAATTCAGAACGAATCTAGTGATTATCTAAAGTCGCCTAACGGCGAATTAAATAGTTGCGCGCCGCGTTTACTTTCCGGAAGAAACATGTGCCGCACTCGACGCTTAAAACAAAAATAAAATAAAATAAATAAATCTGAAAGAAAAATGGACACTAAAGTGTGAAAAAACTCTGTGTGTAAAAGCGCGCGCAAACGACGCGCGATTTGTGTAAATCTTTTTAAAGCCGAAAATAGTGATCAACGCGCGCACAAACCGATAATCTCGAGCCATTTCGTTCGGGGAAAAAAACGATTTTATTTCCTACAGAGACTAACAACGTCGAGCTGCCGAGCTCGAAAACCGGAATAAATCCGAAACTCCGGCGGATTATCGCCATACGTCGCGAAGCGAAACGGAAATCTGATAGACACGCATTGCCACCACGTGCGTATTCACCACGTAACACGATCTTCCGACATAGCCCCGGAATACCGCAGGCATTTCTGCGCGCGATGCGCACGGCGCTCTTGCAATAATCCGCTCTGTGCACAGAACAACGCGACCAAAGCGATGCGCATTCGGTGCGAAAGTAATCGCCATCAAATTACATTATGAGCACATATTCGTCGTCGCGCCGCGCGATGTCCGAGTCATTGCGAATTAAAAGAGACTTGTATCTCGATTGTTTTATTACGACGCTACCTCCTCGCGCTCTTGCGCAAAAAATGAAGCTGCGAGATTGTATCATCATCATTATCATCATTATCACAGAATCTATTAAGTTTTCCTCATTCTTCTACCGCTTCTTCTTCTTCTTCTTCTTCTTCTCGTGTTTTTCTGTACGTTATTTACTTTTTTGTCGTTCGGTTTATTTCTTCCATCACGTCTCGTCAAAACTTACGATTAGCGGAGTTTTTGATGTCAACATCGGTATTTAAATATCGACGAATTAAAAAGCACAGGGCGGCTTGCGGTACATCGGCGCACCGGTAGTGCAAGAGATTTTTTTTTTTTTTATTTATTTATTTATGAACGCGGTTTGACTGTCGATTCAGCTCTTAATGATTCTCACAGGCCGGAATTGGAAGAGTTCGAATAACGATCAAGATGCCCGATAAAGCGCGATGAAAACGAGGTCTAGTTTAAAACAAGGCGGAATAAAAGTTGAAACGCGAGCGGCGAAACTCCTCTCTAAGAGTCGACGAAAGCACAGACGCATTGATTCGCCGAAAGCACTCGATAGATATGCTAACGAGTGAAGAAACGCGAGAGCGGAGAGAGAACCTTAGTGGCAAAGTTTGACGGGAGGAGTTTGCTCGTACGTCCCGGATCATCGAAAAAGAGTTGGAGTTTGCGGAGAACGCAATTACTTTGAAATGATTGTTGCCGCGAGCCAAGAAGCGTCTCACGACGACGCTATCGTAAGATGAGATAATATAGCTTTTGTGTGTGTGTGTGGGTGTGATTTGTGGAAGTAAACATTATATTTTTAGAAGAAACACTACCTGCGGATGTGAGGATTAAACCCCGGACAAAGCAAGTCTCTTTCTTCTACGCGAATATCGAGATAAGATTGATTTCCTGGTTTTCAATTGGAAATTTAAAAATTGAAGAAATCAATATTAAAACGTTGAATGACGTGAAGGTCACCGGTAATCGGCAATGCGTCGCATAACAAACAATTCCTTCCGGCGTTTTGGTCACGAGTCGTGTAAAATGGATCCGGCATTCAACGTTAAGAAAAGAAAAACGAAAAGTGCCAGATTTGTTTTTTTTTTTAAGCATCAAGTGCAGCACATGTTCCCTCCGGAAATGACGGCGCGCCTTTCTGTATACCACGACTCCGTTAAAATTTACATATTTGAATGTTTTCTCACGTGTATTCACGGAAAAAAGGTTTGCTATTACAGCGAGAAAAATTTGCTAAGCCCGCTGAATTTTTTTGTCTCATCAAAACTGTAAGGATTCGAGCTTATGTTCAGGAGCACTGCAGGCCAGGGTTGTAAAACGGAAGCACTGTGAATTTAACGCTTCGACAATTAACTTTATTCACTGTTGTTCTACACAAAATCTTTTTAGCGCGCGGTTACAACGACTTTAGGCGACTGCCGGCACCTGTTTTCCGCGAATCGGTAAAATTTGGCAAGCCCGATTGTCAACGAACGATGTTTACCGGCGATTCGTTCTTTTGCCTTGTCAACATAACATTTTGTTAACGTAAAGAATTTTCCAGAATATTCTGCAGCAACGGCTGCGCACGTGTACTCGCGGCTCACGCCGCTCACGTGCTTTTTGCGTCAACGAACGCAAAAGAACGAACTGCCGGTAAACATCGTTCGTTGACAATCGGGCTTGCCGAATTTTACCGATTCGCGGAAAACAGATGCCGGCAATCGCTAGCTTGCTGGCCATATAGCAACTAGTCTTCTTGCTATCTCTTTTTCTGCGTAAATGTCGCTTATTTCATACTTATTGTTTCGTGAAGTAAATAAATTTTCCGAGGTGCGGTTGTGACTTGTTTTACTATTTCTTTCATCATATCTAAGTGCTTCGTCATATCGCTTTCTCTTTTCCCTTCTCCTCCGACTTTCTCACATTCTCTCCTCTCTGCTCTTTTCCTCGCGCGCGTTACTACCTCCCCGTCCGATTAAGTTCTAGACGTTGAGCAGGGTCAGGGTTGAACGAATATACGCGTATTTGGAATAAATTTCGAGACCTCCATCTGGAAAAGTCTCTTTTCTTGCGATGCACTTATTGTCGAAATGGCTCGTTGAATTCATTGCGACTCGAATGGACCTCTCAAATGGAATTGGAGAGTTCCAGCTTCGAGAGAGAATCTCAATTGAAGAGAATGGAGATCGAATAACGAGCGGGAGGTACTAACGAGTATAATATTCTACATTCCGACGAGACTCATTCTCCAATTTTCACGCGGTCGTAAAAGCATAACTGTTGAAACAAAATTGTAAAGCCTGAGTTTGGCAAATAGCAAACGACGTATATTTACTCCTATGAAACATTTCTCCTTTTTGTTTTGCTCTGTACTTTAGATTTACTCTCTACTGCCTATTTCACTTTTCTTCATTATTTTCGTGATAAAGTTCGCCGTGTAAAAAGTGCCCAGAATATTTCGGTATCCCAGATAATTTTTATATACTGTGAATTCTCCATCATTCGTGCACAACTTCGATACCTTTTATCCTCTCATTAGAGCGTAGTATTTTTCTTTTGATCATATAGAAAAAGAGAGAGAGAGAGAGAGAGATTTCACGTTTTGCGCGTTTCTAGTGCTCTCTATCCCCGCGAGAAACGTGAGTTCGTTTCATCTACGGTCCAAGATATTATATCTCGCTCGCCGGCTTTTGTCCAAATTGGTGCTATTCTATCCGAGTTTCGAGATCTCGGTGAAATCTCGCTTTTATGCGAATCACGCGCATACGTTTTCACGCGCAACGGTGCATTTTGTACATATGTGTAATGTATATATATACATACATATGCGTATTTGCGGGAGCTTATCGCTTCGACATTTCGCAAATTGTTATTTTCGTGAGTAAAGGAGAGGAATCGACCGCAAGTAGAAGCGGCTTATTTATAGCAAACGAGTATCTCCACCGACAAATAACAGAGGCGGAAACTGCATACGAGGGTCGAGCAGCTTTGATTAAAGCGAATGCACCAAATCCAAACACACTCCCGCAAATGGCACCGGAGATATAAATGCGATGGCAATTGAAGCGTATATCAACGTTTCCTTGCAAGATGCTCTCGTCAAAGTAAGATCGTCTTCTTCGAGAAATTAAATCTGTTTAAAATGAGTAATAAAATATTTTCTTGAAATTCTCACACGCATACAAATCAGTCGTTAAAAAAAAAAAAAAACGAATTTATAAAATGAACATATTTAAATCGATGTATAAATGATTGCCAACAAGTGTTTTATAATTGAAACATTATCCAACTCTCTTACCGCAGCCAACGTTACGCCCGAGAAGTGCATAAAAGGAGCTTTTGTCGTTTTTTTGACTTCCATTTCGTTTCTTATCGCTTCGCGCCGCTACAAAGCTTTCATTGTATTCGCGTCGGGTCGAACAAATTCACTTCGGTAAGTTTCACTTTTATAATTAGTGAAAATCAGAGAAATTTTGTTTTACGAGGTGTTCTCATAAATAATTCAGCTTATAAATAATTAGTTTGATTTCGTTTTAATGAAGTAATTACTAGGCATTCTCTTTTCTTATTGCAAAAAAAAGAAACAAACTTGAAAACTGGCAAAATCACGGCATTCAAACCGAGATGAAGAAGCGACTTCAGTTTTTATATAATCGTTGAATATTCTATACCGTTCGTATAACGGGTCTATTAGCGAATACTCCGTATGGATCACGGTTTTTGTTCTCGTGGCACATAAATCACGGGGGTCGCGAGTATCGTACATGTTAGGGGTTGAGAATTCCACATTGTTAATTAAGTCCGATGCCTATACGCGTCACCTGTGATTTATACGACACAAGCCCAAATGTATCGGAAAATCGGCGAATAGTTGAAAAGCTTGGAACGTAGGTAAAAAAATAGCCGCGCGCTATAAATCATTTTTTGACCGATCAGAAGATAATTTTCCGTTAAATCTCTCGATATACAAAAATAGTTGAAAATAGCGCGAATAAATTGCGACAGATATATAGCGGGACAATATCGCGCGACAATAGGAAGTTAAGTTCGAATTTTGGATTAAAGATGATATCTTCTATTAATAAAGGCGAGCGAGAAAATCAATGGTGTTCGATTTTTGTGCCGAGATGAGCATATATGCCCGTTGCGCGTCCTCGTTTCCCGTGTCAGATTGGCTCGTCAAATTGATTACCGCGCGATATCGTACGATTTATAGACACGTTTCTTTCCTATCCTGTGTTAGCGATAATTTATTTGGCAATTGCGGAATTCCCTTTTGTGCTCTTTGAATTGCACCCTCCAGAACGATTGATTAATAGCGGCGCTTTGGGAAAACTACGTAGAAACACTGTTACAATAGGATACAACTTGCGTTGTTTTTGTAAAAGAAATACGTATCAAAAGGTTATACAAAAAAAATATATGTACATATAATTGAATATATAGTTTCATGTGTATCGAAAAAAAATTGGTAGATATTAGTATCCTAAAGAAGCGAGACTATGTGAGAAAATAAAAGAAATGCAAAAAGTGAAAAACGCATAATTAACGAGTCTTATATTCGCTTTGTGCACTCTTTTACTGCTTAATTAGATATGTTTTTTGCTCTCAGATATCGTTTTTGCTGGCTTCACCCCGTCGGTTAACATTAGTTTTATTTCAACTGACTCCTGGCTTTTGTGAGTGGCACTAGAAAGAGCAAGAGAATCAATTAAGGGTAAGATTAACCGTCGTTGGTCAACCGTGAATTTCTTATCCCTCTGGATTTTTTTTTCCTCCGCAATATTCCGCGATTTAATAACGATAAATTGATCGTAAACTCGGAAAAAATGTCACGATCAAACGAGAATAAATGTGACTTTCATTTTAGTTTCATAATAGCGACATTAATTAAAAAAATTCAAGGGGAGTTTTTTATGTATATAAAAGATGCCTGTAAAATATATTACAAAATCTTGGTTCTCCTCAAACATGCAGATTTTATCGCGTCCGCAGAAAAATCGTCCAAGTTTTTTCGAGAAGAACCATCGAGTTAACACACAAATTAAACGTTTCTTGTTCGAATTATATCTCGCGTCCTTATTTTCCTCTCCACTGCAATACAAGGTGTATTTTTTTCATTAGAAAAAGAAATTTAGCGTATACCAACATTGCACGTATAAAAAAAACATATTGAAGAATAAATACATCATATACAAAAGTACAAAAGAACAAAAGAACACATCGCGTGGAAAAAAATATTATTATTCTTAAGCACAGATGTGTAACAAAATTTTCTGAACTGGGGCATATTTCAAAGCGAAAAACAAAACGTGGTTGTATATATCGTTTCCGATAATATTGACCGGTAATCAAGTTAACGAGTCGATCCGGCACAGGAAACGAGAACGCTCGTTCTCAAAAGATGAGGCAAGATAATTCATTTTGGAAGTTTCTCAAAATAAATACTTTCGGGCGCTTTTATTTCTCGGGATACGCAATGTTGAGAGCCAAGGGATGTTTCTGTATATCGGATGATAATCCGGTTACAGACGGGAAGAAAAAGAGAGAAAGAGAAAGATGATCGAACGGTTATCGGACGTGCACGAGAACGCCACTACTATCTCTCCCATCTTTTTTCGACATTACGGACAAATCAATCCTTCGTCGAATGTTCCGCGCTGTTGCTAGCGCGCGCGTACGAACCCGGGGAGAAACGAGAATGAATATCGACGAGTCCGCATGCTACGGAAATTGCGCGGCGAAAAAGGAAGCCGACGAACGAACGAACGAACGAACGAACCAGCGAACAAACGGCGTGACAGCGATGAGGCGTGTGCATCCGAAGACTGTGAGTAAGAAGGAAAAAGAGGGAAAGAGAGAAAGAGAGAGAAATAAAATTTCTCTCGCGAGTTATTCGAACGTGAGGGATATGACGCTACGATAGGCGCACGAATTTCATTTTCCGTTTTGCGACCTTTCAGCTTTATATATGTCGAGAGAGAGAGAGAGAGAGAGAGAGAGAGAGAGAGAGAGAGAGAAGGTTTCTCTCTTTTTCTATACATATACATATATATATATGTATACGTATATGCACATGCAAGTTGCACGCGAGAAAAAACAAAACAGCCGAGGCGAAACGCACGATATAGAGCGACATTGTTTCCATATGTTGAGTATTTCGCGCCATTCGAGCATGTACGTACGCATCAATCAGACGGATTAAACATAAACGTGAATATTAAACGAGAGAGGAAGCACAAGTGGTGTTAATACAAAAAAATTTCCTCGCAATAAAAAACTTGGATTTTTAACATATACAGCACACAGAAAGTTTCGAGTGCGCAATATGTTGAATCGCAAAAAGAGTCCCTTTGAGGAAATTTTCATTCCGATGATATTTTAAGAGGACTCTTCGCGCGAGCATCTAAACTTTTGCAAAAAAAAAAACAAAAAAAAAACGATCGCAAAATACGCGCGCGTATTTGACGAATAAGCGCAGTTGCGCTTGGAGAGAAGAAAAATGGAATTCGGAAAAAAGCTGCGGAGAAAATCACACAAAATGAACGTTAGCTGCACGTATAATATAATTACATCCGCAACTGACTAACAATGCGATTACGTTGAAATCCGATATGTGGGATATTGTCTCGTTCGCGTTGCGCATATGTCCGCGCGCATTAATTAGATGAATATTGCACAGAGATAATGCGATAAAAAAACATTGCGTTAAGCTCTTCGTTAAAAAATGCGCGCGGAATTTTTTTCTCAAAGGCAGAAAAGAATTGCGCAAAACAGACGAGTTTTTTTTTTTTCAAAAAATTCCACGACTTCTACTTCAAAGGTTCACGCGTACAGGGAATATTGATAAATCTGTCTTTAAAAAGGTCATACATAATGCAAGGTTCGGTCGCGGTTTTCTCTTCGCGTGCGGCATCTCGCGCATTTGCATACGTCCCTATTAATTACACGGCTGAATAGACGCGCGGATATTACGAGGGACTATACCTGTTCACACTAATTCACACAGGAGATTCTCTCTGGGGAATAGAAATTACAAAAGATATAATGCTGAGAGCGGTCCGCGCGGGCGTTAACCGAGCTTTATTACGTAAAGAATTTTTTCTGCCCGCACAAATAAAAAGGGGTGCGAAAGGAGTGTTGAAAAAAAATGTGGTGAGAAACTGTTATCGTTTTTTTTTTGTATTTTTGTAATTTTATTTTTCTACACTTTTATTTTCGGCTAACTCTGATGAGAGATGAGGGATTTAATTTCTAAAAAATACAAAATTCGTAACAATTTAATTCGATAAAAAAAAACATTCACGTTTTCCTCGCCATTTCAAGAAAACGTTGGATAACCACTCTCCTAACAACCACCCGCTCTTCATAACGACCGCAACTCCTATTCAATTCCCACAGTAACATTCGCGGTCGGAAGAGCATCCTGTTGCTCCGGGACACCCTATATACAACGAAAGCAGCTGTAAACGCGGGAACACGTATGCATCCACAGCCAAGTGCGCTAATTCACTTTGGTGCAAACGCACCGAATACGCACCGTTGGCCACCGTTTACCCGACTCGCATTCGGTGCATCTGCGGCGGGGAATTGCATGCGCACGGTCTCTCTGTGTATATGTACACGGCGAGAGCCTCACAGTGTCCACGACGACGTAAATCGATGCGTCAACGCGCGACGCCGCGTCCGTCGGCACGATATCGCGGAACAAAAAAAGCTTTTCGCTGAAAAGCTGTCGTAATCATTACCGTATAGAGTGTTATGGATCCGAGTGCTACCTTACGCGTGATGAATCGAATTGTCAGAACGCTTCGGTAAAAGTTGATGATCAACGTCCGTTTCTCACCACGTGAGGAGAAAAGCCGTGCAATTTATAGGAAAGAGACTACAGAGAGAATAGAAATCGTAAAGTATGCAGGCAGAAATATTCCGCAGATATGAATTACATCATTTTCCGCGCGCGTAAAGAGAAAAATAAGAATCCGTTGCCATTAAATTACAACGTTGAGCGTTTAAGCGTGTTACATCCCTTAAAATTGTTTCATTATATTAAATCGTACGAAATTTCAGGAATATTTACGATGCGGCAAAGCTGCGATTATATTATCGGCATTATTTCACGAAACTTAAAGAGTAGGACAGACAAAAAAAAAGAAATATATCACGCGCGAATATTCTCGTCGTTCTTATCGATTCGAAAATAGCTTCGAGAAAGATCGTGTGAAATAAGTAGATCATTTTCTCTGTCCAGCAGCAAGAGAGACGCTAGTAAGACCCTCTCTCTATTCGGAGATCTAGAGAGTTTCGCGCTGAAAGCGTCGAAGGAAGACGCAAGAAGAAGAGTTTCTGGTTTAGTTCGGCGAGGGAAATCGCGAGAGAGGATTTGCGTCGCTCTTTTCTCGTCGTTCTCGCTCGCCGACCGAGTTTCTTCCTTCTCACATTTCCGATCTTTTTCCCTCTTTGCTCCGCGCTGTATCCCTTCGATATATAGTATATATTTACACATGTATATATATATATATATATATCTCAATCCATCCTCCCGCATGGGAATACATCTCTTCGACGGGATTTTATGTATTTCGAAGCGGGGTAAAAAGGCGACGAATAGGTATCAGCCGCAAACGCGCCATTGTGGGCATCATATCTGTCGAATGTCGAACGGTACATGGCGTGACAAGCGATATCTGATAATTCGGCGAGCTGTAAAACTCTACGAACGCTATACGTACGCTGAAATTGCTCACTGTCATGCTTAAATATCGAAGCAATTGCGAGAAAAAAAAGCTCATTTTATCATACACTATTTTTTGCTCTCTCTCTCTCTCTTTCTCTCATTTAATGAATTTTGTTCAGCCAACGGTTTGCCCTTACTTTTCTGCAAACACGTATCTCGAGCACCAATAATAAATTGTGTTATATGAATAAATTTCGACGCGACTGAAAATGACAAATTTAATTGTTTGAAACACAACGCCATTTCGAATATAAACAATACGCATTATAGAGAAGGACGGGACGTGTAAAATTTATATAGTTTACATTTAATTACTGCGTATAAAGGAGGTTAAATAAATGAAACGAAACACGTTTCGCGAAATTAATTATTTTAATTATAAATTAATACTGTAATAACCCTTTGATTTTTTTTTTGTTAATGATACAGCAGCAGTGTAACAAAACCTCAATTAGCTTGTATATTCATTACGTGTTCAAATTTCATGTAAAACCTTCTTACTTGGCACGCGTTTTTTATCCTCATTTTGTTTTCTCTACGTGTTCAAAAAAAAAGAGAAAAAGGGAAAGGAATCGAAGGCGTTATATAATTTTACTAGCTTCTACTACAAGAAGCAAGTATTACGACCGATATTCGGAGCGCAGATACGATCGCGGATTACGCGCGAAAAGCAGGAAGTTATCCCCTTTCGGAAACAGGCGTTTGCACTTAGGCCTCTTCTGCGGTTCTTCTCGTCTTTTCAGTCCTCGTTATACCTACATATTGTGTGGCGTAACGTTGTGTGTCTCGTAAATGTCGCATTCACGAGAATCCAGCTGATGGACGTATCTCTATTCCCGAGACAACAGAGAGATTCCCCGAAAGACCGGCGCGCAAGCCGGAGAGGCAATTCAAAGAGCGAAGCCGCATCCGATATCAAATAGAAAGGATTACACTACACCGTTCGCTATTCGATACGCGTAATCCGAACATAGATCTGGTTGGATTCTGCATAAGTAGCGATTTCATTCGATAAGTTAATCTTGATCTCGATATTCGTCTCGGTTTCCATAGCAAATATTAATGCAAATTCTTAATATGTAAATTATTCTAAACTTTTTACAATGATTTTTTTTTAAAACTTTTATATTTGATTTTATATCCTTCAATTTTTTTTTGTTTTGAGAGAAACAGTGATCGACGTTGGGAGTTTTTCACCTATACACGTGTATATAAATCGAAGCGGTCGCGCACGTGTGTACACGAGTGCAAAATTAGCATACGATCGAATCCGGTCGGTTGGCGCCGTTGTCGTTGAGTGATTGTGAGCGGCGCGGGTATCGGGCGCATTTGCCTTTGATGCTTCAGCGCTCGCTGACGTTTAGCGCATATCCGAGACGAATGCGAAAACGATACTCACGCACATACGTCCGTCAATAAACGACGTCTATAGGCAGGCATTCGCGTGCATGATGGGAGTTATGTGTCTACGCGGACGGACAGGTACTTACGTTGTAAAAGCTACGATAATACCGTAAAGTCTAGGTAGTAACGAGAAACATCGCTCGAGAGCGCGATGTGAGCAAACATTGTTTAAATTCATTATCACGCTTCGCGTTTGTCTTATTCGATCCAACACTTTTTTTTTCTGGATTACAGTAAAATCCGCTGCTCCGAGACGAAATATCTGTTTCCTCTTAATTTAAACACAAAGTGTTTATCTCCGCTCGAATATATACTAGATTTTTGTTGCGCCAATTAATTATATTTCATTCGTGTAACAAGTTTTATCCCAAAGGCGAGAGGAATTACAAATTGTGTTAGCGAGTCGAAAGCGAATATCTCGCGTTCGAAATATTCGCGTCCTTGAAACAGCCCGTCGTAAATGCGATAAAAGGACGATCATTTCCGATCCGTGACTATACATGAGCACCTATACGTGCTAATGAATACATTCCATCGTGGTTGATTCAAAATTGCATTCACGGAACGTTCAAATAACTTGGAACATGCTGACCGGGTGAGTTTAACCGGGCTACTAGCGAATTCTGACGTGCAACGTTTGAGGTATTGGTTGTTTGAGGTATTGCTCGGAATAATCGGCCTTATTACGCTGTTGTACTTACATAACTAACGATTTCCGTTTAAATAATGTAACGCTAATCCCTTCGCTCGTCAGGAGTATTGAGGGAGGCTGCTTC
>QVNV01017152.1:0-14050 GCA_014825455.1 Pseudomyrmex pallidus | reverse complement strand
GGGGGGGGGAGGGGGGAGACACAACAGAGGATAGAATTCGTTTCGCCGCGATAATTTCTTTCGATACAAGAGAGAAGAGCCGACACATCGCTTTAATCCGTTATCAAGTGGCTCTTACGCGCGCGCGCGCGCGCGCATGTAAAATATAATTAAAAGAGTTTTTGTAATGTATTAATTCCGGACCGCGTGTCATTCGTGCGATTTAAAAATACAATTTTAATTAAAATAACAGATGTGTAATTTGTCTCTCGCGACGAGGAGTTTTCTCGTCAGTGTTGTTGTTTTTTTTTTTATTTATTATTTTTATCCCTAATGAATTTATCAAGTACCTCTCTCTCTCTCTCTCTGTTTCTCTCTTTCTCTCGCAACTTATATTCTTTAATCTCGAGATCAACGTAAGCATTAAAGTAAGTTTGTTCTGACTCCACGAGAAGCTGACGAAACGAGCTGTCTTCACTCTTCCGTCTGTCTCTTCTTTGTCTCTTTTGCTCCTCTCGTTCTCTCTCTCTTTCTCTCTCATCCGCTCTCTCAGATCCAACATCAGACTTGGATATGAGCCTTGCTACGAGGCGGAGCCAGTACTTCTCGACTAATCTCGAATTCATTGTGCTGTGTGCTAACACGAGATAACTGAAACGTTCGATAATAATTCTATAGTCAAATGAAACGCGTTTCGTCGGCACGATGATTAAGTCGTGTCCGAGATTAAACATGTAACGAAGGCGGAATGTGCATATTCAAACGTCACCGTTTTAATGACGAGCTTGAATTTAAACTTCGCCGGTGCTGGTTTATCGTCGTCAGTCCGTGTATGTATTTAAAAGTACGACGTAGACGAGAGTAGACGAGAGAGAAATTTGATCGCGTCATTCACGGATCGGTCAGAGTCGCAGTTTATTTTCCTCGTCCTCGGAACGCGAAGATGAAAAAAAAAAAAACAAAGAATCGGATTAAACTTTTGCATCGGATCTTAAAGAGTTCTTGAGACATTGCTCTCCATTCAAAGGTTCCTTCAACTCGTTCCGTGTTTGTAAACATAGGAACACGCCGTCGAGATTACTCATACTATGGCTACCGGTCTCTCTCTCTTTCTCTCTTTCTATTTCTCTGTCTTGAATCATCCGACGGATTCACAGCCAGAGATCGTTCTCTCCCGGGAGTGTCAGTGAAGGTTAGCTCGAGCGGGACGGACCAAGAGATCGAGAGAGAACGGTTTCGTGCACGCATACACGCACGCACGCGCGCGCGTACGCTCGCGTCGTAAAAAGGAAAAAGATGCGCGCGAGCGATATGTGGTCGGAGGGCGAAATTTTTGAGAGAAAGAGAGAGGAGAGGGGAAACAGGTAGAGAAGTGAGAGACGACCTGAGGCCGCGAAGCGAGAAGAGATGCTGCGAGAAGAGAATTGCGAGAGAAGACCGCGTATATAGTAGGGAACAAGCCGATGGGAAGAGGGAGCAAAGGGAGAACCTTGGTTCCGCCATGGTGGTGGGGATGGAACGCAGTTTGTTCACTTTCCCGAACGATCGGCTCGCTTCCTCAAGGCGCGGTCGTGACCTCCCGCCGCTCGGCGGGATCGCATTGCCGATGCTGAAATTCAGCTGGTTCGCGATCGTCGTCTATGATTTTGCAGCTGATTATCGCGTTTGTCATTTCGACTCGGCAACCGGTTATTGTTCTCTTGACTGTGTAATTTCGTGCTTGCTTCCAGAGAATTATTCACGATAAAAACTTGGTCCAGTGATTCTCTCTCGCGCGCACTTCTCCTCCGTGTTCCTTTTTGTTTTTCTCTTTACGCTCGCGAGAAGCTAATTTCGTTTCTTACGAAACGTAACGCGAAACGCAACGCGAAAGCGCACGTGGATTGCAATTATTGCGCAAGAAGGGCGTGAGAAAGAGATTTTCAACGGCGTCCTTACGCCTCGACGACGACGACGACGACGTTATTGTTAGAGATCGCATGCCTTTGCATAAACTTCGCGTTTGTGCGAGGATTTACACACTCAACTTGAAACTTCCGTAACTACCGTAACTTGTAACAAGCGCGCGCGCGCGCGCGGATTTAGCGCGAAACATTCCGCGCACGTGGAGAAACACGGCGCGAAGACCAACGGTGGTGGAAGAAAATTTCGTAAGGTCGTCACGTAGCTTCGAAGGGCAGGAATAGCAAGGGCTCGATTCCGAGTTGCGTCGCGACGAGACGCGCCGCTTACCGAAAACCGGTTTTGGAAAAATCGCGCGAACGTCGTCGGAGGAAGAGCCGGACGGACGAACAACTGACACGTCGTCGTCGTCGTCGTATATCGATCAGCTTTGGATTACGTCTCTCGCGACGCTTGTAGCGTTGAGCAACGTCGTGTCAGGTTTTAACCGGGCGGCGGGCGGGCGGGCGCAAATACCCGAAGTTAGAAATACAATCTCCGCCGAGCTTGTTCTGCCGGTGACGTCCGCGGACAAGCCGGACCGAAACAAACTTGGGTATTGTCGCAAGTTTTGTTACCAAGAGTATCGACGACGTGTCCGAGGAGTACAAAAGGGGTGTATCTTGGTTTATCCGAGCGATTGTCGCGATACACGTTGCTCGGAACGCGGCGGGGAGTGCTATATTTTATATCTCCGTTGCCGTCCGTTTCGTTTTTGATATATATCGGTATGTTTTTGCCGCGTTGCTCACCGTAACGTTGTAACGTGATATATTGGACGGAATTCATCGTGAGAATGAAGTCCCACGGTGTGTTTCCACGACCCGTTGTTCGTTCGCGAGAGATAACCGCTCGCAGATAAGTCCCCCGGTCTCCGGCGACGACGTGCGAAGGTGGTGTTTTGATCGTCCGAGACAAGACGTCAGACGTCAATTGGTTCGACGGTTTTCTCAGGATGAGTCGTCGTAGCCTTCCTCCTCCGACTTCTTCCAGCGTCGTCTTCCTAAAACGACGGAAGACTACGATCAGTCGTTAACGATCAGTCGATTGAGGGAACAAGTTCCACAGATCGCGTCAATCGTCGGTGTCATCGCGGTGGCGCGGTTTTATCTCGCACTACTTCGCTATCGCGCGCGCCCTTTAGGCGTCGTTTCCCATTGTTTTTTTTTTGGTTTGCCCACCCGTCGTAAAAGCGTAGGGCTTATCGCCGGCCGATGTCGTATATTGGATTCTCATCGCGACGATAATTCTCTCTCTCTCTCTCTCTCGTCGAACGATCCACGGAAATGCGCCCCGATGCCTCTGACAGCGGTGAGTTCCTCCCCCAAAGTTTGGCAATGCTCGCCACGTCTCGCCCGCATGCCCATTCGGCCGCCTATCGGTTCCCGTTCAATTGTTTGTTATGTGGATCCCTATTATTTGATGTACCAGGCTCGTCCGATAAAGGGAGAGAACCGTTGGAAATTTGAGGAATGCATGTGTTCCATTATCAGCGAAAAGGGGGTGATGATATTAGCGCGCAATTTAGCGCGCTGCACCAAAAGATTATTAAGAGACCGCGTGTAAGGCAATAATAATTAATTTTCTTTTTACTTCTTATTTTAATAATAATTAAATTATTCAAAAACAGGTGAAGGGGTGGTTAGGTTCAATTTAAGCCGATATAAATATTAAAATGATAGATTTATGTTCAAAATGATCAGATATCTTCTAATTCGGATCTTCCTCAGTGACAAAAAGTTGACAGCGCGAGTTTTGCTATCATATGGCAAGAAACATTTTGTCGAGTCGAAGGTTTGTTTTTTTTTCGTTAACAAAACGTTTTGTTGTTGGCAAAACAAAAATCTCAATAGGTTTAGCAAGTTTCACTTATTGGCCACATAGTAACTAATGTCTTGCTATTTTTTTTCCGCGCGGTGTATTATAATAAAAAAAAATATGATAATTATTTAAAAAATAAGTGAAACTTGTGACGATCTAAAACTCAAGTCACTAAGAAGAAACTACCACACAATATGCATCGATGTGAATTAAATTACGCTCCAAAATGTTCGCAATGCCGTGTGCGGTGTAACGAGCGATCGCGTGAAAAATTATGATGCGTGCACAAAGTTGCGCCAATCGGAGTTTCACGCGTGTTATTATTTAGTAGCGTCCATCTCTCGCGTAAGATATAATATTCTGTTATTATTGTATCGCGCACAACACACATCAGGGCGTATCAGTTCGAGAGCAGCTCCCACAGAGCCCCTCTCCCTCGGAGATCGGCTACCGTTACCGAGTGTGTGTGTGTGTGTGTGTATGTGTGTATGTGTGTGTGTCTCGGCGTTTCTGATCGAATTATAGTCCTTACGTCCTGAGAGTACAAGCTGACGCTCCTACGAGAGAGGCTTACACGAGAGAACGCGCAGCGGCCGGGCCTGAGACACGTCCAAGGTGAACCGGTGCTCAGAGAGCACCGCCAGCGAATACCTGTAGGTACTCTACATACTCCGTGGCTTGGATGTTGCGAGCGCGTCGTCGTCGTCGTACTACCTATAAACTTTTAGGCGCGCTCGCGTCTCGGATATATCGCGCATTTTTTTTTACACAATTTGTGACACGATATTTGTGACAAATATCTCTTTAAAAAAAAAATATTGGCGTATGAAAAAAAAACATATACAAAGTCGATTTCGAAAAATACAGGCACTGTGTGCACGCATAAAATCTATCGCGCTGGTGATACGCGAACTGATTTGTTTTTTGCGGAATTCGATACGATACGTATTCTGACTGATTAACAACCGCGATTTATACATGACGCAAACAAATGGCCACTGTGTAATATTAACGAAATTTCTATCGCTCGATTGGGGACATTTTTTTTTTTTTTAATTTATATATAATACATGTGCGTTTTGACAGTCACAGATGCTTCAATTATTTTCGTTGAAGCATATTTTGCGTTGCAAGCGTAAATACGTTATTTATAATGAAAACGAAACACCGCCCACAAATGCGCAATCTGTTCTCTGAATTAATGATACTTTTATGTTATTTTATTATTATTAAATTATTTCCGTGTGTAATATATCTTCTCTTATATATGTATATGTATATATAAAATTTTACAACAATTTTGCTCCACGCAAGTTGTCCAAATAATTAACGGTTACATTTTAATTTTATAAATTTATTTAATTTATTATAATATTTTCGATATTTATGTAATACACTTATTAGAAGCGCAGATATCATTTTTTTTTTTTTACAAAAGATATTAATCTGTTGTTGACTTTAAATTCTCTTCTCAATATTAAAAAAAAAAAAAGAAATTGTTTGCGCGCAAACTTGAGCGGATATTTTGTTGTCGTTTGACTTGTTGGCGAATCAGAGTGTTTCCGCCCGCTTCGAGAAATAATAATTCGAAAGTTTTTCCCCCGCGTTTTACTCGGCAGACTTGTTCTTTGGAAAACTAAATTTTCTCGTAAATCCCCGGAACGCGAAACCGTGGCCTAGATATGTTCCGGGAAATATGTGCGGGGGAAAATTAAGATACGAATTTTCCGGTACTTGGAGCAAGTGAGAGGCTAATGGGGGTGGACGGTGCTTTCACACATATTTCGCGCGATCGCATAAGTTCGCCTCGTGTCCTCGTTACTTCTGCAGTCGTTAATTAACGAGCAGATCGTTTTTCGATAAACGTTTACGTCGTTGCGGCAACGCTCCCTCTCTCTCTCTCTCTGCGACGGACAGTTCGTTTTTTTTTTTTTTTTTTTTTCAATTCGCGAGCGGCTCCCGCTTTTACCTACCCAGAGATTCGTCACCGATCGTTTCTCACGAATCCGACTAAGCCCAGGACGCGCGGTAAAAAAAAAGGAAATTTATTCTTATCTCACGCGGAGAGAGATAGAGAGAGAAAGAGAGAGACGATAACCGCACAGCACTCGTAAGTCTGCCTTCGCTCGGGGGCGAAGAGAAATTTCGCCGCTCGTGCGCGCGATCGCTTACAGGCGCAAGATCGAACGTTAATCCACGAAAGATCGAGTGCGATTTACGAGTCCATAAATCCGCTTTCGGGGGATTTCTTGACGGACGTACGGACGAGGCGAGACGGCGGGAAAAACGGCGGCGTCGACGGTAAAATAAAAAAAAAAATAAAGAAAAAAAAAGGAAAGAATAAACGCCGGCGGGAAAACTCCGCGCCACGTCCTCGTTTCTCAATGTCGAATCAGGCGGGTTCTAGCAAACGCGTCGAAGACGCGTTATAAATTCACGTGTCCAGGCAGAAGCGCGCGCGCGCGCGACCCTTCGATGCCGCACCTGTACCTGCCGCCGCACAGACATCTGGTCGCAGCTGCGGCGAGTTGCAATGCTTGCGAACGATAAATCGAATTTCCTAAGAAATGTCCGACCGAGATTGCGGTTTCTTCGAGATCGCGAACAAAAATCGTTTCGCCGATATATTTCGAAAAGATACAAATTGTTTTGGAATTTTATAAAATTGAAAACACAAAGCCGAGTTTTCGAAAACCTCAAAATCATCGGATTCTCTTTGGAGCTTGCGGTTTTCTTGCATCTCCCTCCCTCCCTCTCCCTCTCTCTCTCTTCCCCGCGCGAATTTCAACGAGAACGCGCGCTTTGAAAGCGCAACGGGGGCGTGTTCGCGCGCGCCACACGACATCGTTTCCTCGTGCGCGCCGGAAGTATCCTTTGGTTTGCGGAACCGACTCGCGCGGTCGAGTTCCAAATGCCACGAAGCCCCCGGTAATTTGCTTTGCCGGCGTTTGCCGGCCCGCACGTGCCGATCCATCGACAAAGGCGGTTTGTGCCCGTCGTCGTCGCGGAGGAGAATATTTTGGGCCGATAAATGGAGGAAGGAACGTAGATAGGAACCTTGCGCGCGCAGATCGTGAACTTTCGATCGCGAAGATTAACAAGAGGGAGAGGGGGGGGTTAGGGTTAACAAGATTAATCCTCGCAACATCGCGAACGCGCTTTTACGAGTTTCGTAGTGGAAATGATAAAACAGCGATCTCGATTTACAAGAGCGGCGATAAACGACGGTATCAAGATACCGATTTCTCGCTTATTTCGACGATTGATGGTCCGTTAATTTTCTCGCGCGAAATAGGTACACGCAAATGGACTCTTTTTCTTTCTGGTTTTATCGTCGCGTGTTTGATTCGTCAATTTGCGCGCGTGTCGCTGTGCGTTCAACAGTTTCGACACTCGGCGCTTTGGCGCAAATTTATGATTCGTTGGACACACGGGCAATTCTCGGGTGGGAATGATATAACGTTGGCTGTGTGTGCGGGTGTGTGAAAATGTTTGGGAATTGGCGCACATGACGATAAGCACGCGCGCGTATCGATATATATATACCGAGTTCCCGAAAAAGTAACAGAGTTCATCGCATTATTCGTCGGGCGAGCAAATAATATCGCGCTAGAATTACGCTGTTTCGCGCGCGCGTTTCCAAAACCACATCAGACTACTCGTGTAGGTCGCGATTTAGAGATCGCATCGAGCGCGTAATTATTATTACGCGCATATAATGTCGCGTGTCGCATCGTCGCGAGAGGGCGAGAGTATTTTTGGTATCATTAAATTTATATTACTCGCGCTCGCATATTATTAATCACGTTCAAAGAGAGAGAGAGAGAGAAAGCCTGAATGTATCTGGCGCGCGAGAAGGTAATCAATGGCCGTGTGTCTGTTCGCGGCACTATTTATATATAAATAACACAACATTATTGGTTATTCCAATTACAACAGGATTCTCTGTCGATTATCGTTCGATTAAGGTGGCGTCTGCCAGCTCGTTTGCCGATAAAACGCTCGGGATAATCGTCGCCTCGCGAGAGAGCGGGGCGCTATTGCATTTTAAATTAACGCCCATCACGCGAATAAAAGTGACAATCGCTTCATGTCGTTCGCGCGCCATTCAGGAGGGATTTTTTTTTTTTTTTTTTCGTACCTTTGATTCACGCAAATTG
Organism: Pseudomyrmex pallidus; assembly: GCA_014825455.1. Classification (NCBI taxonomy): domain Eukaryota; kingdom Metazoa; phylum Arthropoda; class Insecta; order Hymenoptera; family Formicidae; genus Pseudomyrmex; species Pseudomyrmex pallidus. The sequence continues at coordinate 6,149 of QVNV01017152.1, read as the reverse complement.
CACAGCTGTGTAAACGGTAATCCGCGGCTTCAAAAATATCTCATTACAACGACGACGATTTGCGTTCGACCGCAATAGAGAAAGAGAGAGAGAGAAAGAGAGAGAGCGGATCGCGCATTGACGAATAATCCGCGTTCGCAACAATCGCCGACCGACCGACCGGCGCCTGATTTACTCGATCGAGGTGCCAGTCAGAGATTTGCGGGTTATTTCCCGGGATGTGGAAAACCTCTGTAAATCGGTGCTGATTGGCACAGCGCGATTAAAAGCGACGCTGGAAGGTAGTATCGGCGTTGTGTGTAGTCGTTAGTGTTGTCGAGTTGTGATATTTCCCGACTGGCGGCAGCAACGAAATCGATTTTCGTCGTGGCGCGGAAAACGCGCCTGCATCGCTGCCGCTGTTGTTGTAACGCGCGCGGCATGCGTCGCGGGGTTCGAATATTCGTCGACAACGCATTGACAACGAGGGCGAACGACAACGGCGTCGACGATGCCGTAGCGCGACATGTGCAACGACAACGACGACGACGACGACGACGACGACGACGATGCGTATCGACGAAACGCCGCCCTCCGGCGCGCTCGAATTTACAAGCGCGATCTCTCGTATCGCGTCATATTTTAATTAGCGGAATGCCGGTTGGAATTACCGCGCGCGCGCGCGCCGACCGCTCCGCAAATATCAATTAGCCAAGTATCGTACGCTGGCCGTTGCAATTAATGCGACGCAAATATTTAGTCTGTTTGCGGACGGAGCGCGGCGGTATAATATCGGCCCACCGCCGCGCGGGGCCCGCCTTTCGCGTAAACGTGCGTGTGCACGTTCCGCGCTGATATAAACGCACGCTCGAACGCGCCGCGCGCGTATATACCTACCTACCTACCTACCTACCCCAGACTCGCGGCGCGCACTCGTCGGCGAACCCCTCGACCGTGTCGAGACCGGACAAAAATCCAAGCGGGTCAGCGAACGAACGTTAACCGCCGCGAGCGAGCCGCTCGCTCCCGGTGATTCCCGGTCGTTGCAAGCTCTTCCATCCAGCCGGTAATTTCGCTCCGCGGAGTTCGGTCTCTCTCTCCGCGTTTAACCCATTAAAATCGACCGTCCGCTAAGTGCTCGTACGCGCTAAGTGGGGCTTGTGTTGTGTCGCGAATTTTCGAAACGGCCGTGTTTTTTCAAACGGCTGATTCTCTTAATTGCTGTCGATGATTGGGGGGGGGGGGGTTCTGCTGCGGAAATTGCGCGTATTGCGAAACGTATATACAACAATGCGCAATTCCTTTCTTTTTTTTTTTTTTGTGCGAAATTTTCGAAATTGATCATCCACAACTCGGTCGTCAATTTGATATTGCGCGATGGGTTTTTTTCCCTCCCCCTCCCCCCCTCCCCGCGCTCTCGAAATTTGATATTGGGTTATTTTGCCGATATAGTTAGCGGGTGCTCCGCGCCGAATCTCTTTTTAAATCGGTCTGTCAATCTGTCGGACGGGGGTGGCGGATATTATTTTTCGGGTTTTCGAGCGGACATATTCGGATGGCGATTATTTGGCGATGCCGCGCCGCGATCTCACGAACCGACGTTTTTTTTTTTTTTTTTTTTTTTTTTTTTTTTTTTTTTTTTTTTTTAATCCCCGACACGCGTCATTTATCTTCCAATTGCGCGATTTGCGCGGGACACTCGGACCCGTCCGCGATTGAGTCGTCGGCAACGTGACGATTACACGCGACGAAATCGCGCATATAATAATTCACGCACGGGCAGAACGACGACGTCCCGTCGTGGCTTATGTCACCGTGGCTTGTGTGTACCCCTCAATCATCCGTAATAACTTCCGCCATTTCTGTAGCGGAAGAAAGGCTGAATGAAAAAATCGTCTTTAAAACCCGTGGGACGCGACAAGCACGCACGCACGACTTTGTTGCGTGTAAAAAAAATTGATCGATTATTATCAGATCGGCGCAATTGACACGCGGGCAGGAAGAGCGCCATTACGGTGTCAAAAAGTGACGATTCGTTGTTTTTCTCTCTCTCTTTCTCACTTCGCATATGCATAACATTCCGCTTCTCTTGGTCAGTGTCACGGTTATCTTCAATCAAAAGCTTCAAGTGTCATTTCCTCTCGCGCTCGATCGGTCTGTTTGTCCAATTTTATTGACCAGAGTTGTGACCGTCCCTTTTCGACAGTCGACCATTTCGCTCCCACCCATCCCCGTCTCGCTCGCGCCACCGAACCCTCCACCCTCTTTCGAGGCCGCTCTGTGGTTCTCGGACTGGCAATCGATCCGCTCCCGCTCGAACTTGATTAACAGTTGCAAATTTAATTACTGGCTCACCGCACCTCGTCCCGTCCGCGCGCTTTGTATCTTCTTCCCGCTCTCTTTCACGCGCGAAAACGTATCTTACCTCGGATGTTTTTGTTCTTTTTTTGTTTTTTTTTGTTCTTTTTTCTCTCGTCGGTTCGCACCGCCGCGAACAAACTCATCTTCTGGGCGTTTTTGCGCGAGCCTTCTCCGCAAAAGCTTCGGTTTCTCGGCGGGAAACTTTGCGGGAAAACGCGTTTGTTCGCGCAAATGGGTAGAATGTGAGTTTCCTCCTGCGTGGATATGCGCGCGCGGCTCAAACGAGTTTCCGCGGCCGCGCGTCGCGTCTCGCGTTTTTTTAAAACCCTCGCCAAATCTGTGAGAGAAAAGCGATGGTGTTATATATCGCCTCGGCGAAATACTGTCTGCAAATTGGACCTGCGAGATAAGAACCATATCTCGCGCGTCTTCAATTTTGCCGGAATTACCGAACAGTTGAATTGCCAAAATACAAGGACCCAAGGACTATACGTCGGTCGGTTCGGCGCAAGTTTAATCGATTTCGCTCCCACCCTCCTTCCTTCCGTCTCTCTGTCTTAAGCAGAAAACTAAATTCCCTAGTTCAGCAAGTAATAGCGCGCTCAGGGGTTTTTGCAAGGAAAGACAAATGCTCGTTTTATAATTCAAAGATATCCGAAAGTTTCTCTCTCGCGCGGCGCGCGCGAGAGAGAATAGATGTATTTCTTTCTCTCTCTCTCTCTCTCTCTGCTGCCGGCGCGGATAGCCGCGCGCGCGCATCCATTACTTTATTACATTCCCCGTTCGGCCTTCGCGAGAGAGCACAACAAATTTGCTCATCGCGCAAAATTCGGAAGATGGATATCTCATTTTGCGAAAATGCTCTCTCTCTCTCTCTTCTCTCTCAAAACTCCGCTCTCTTGTGAAAGTGCTTAAAGCTTAATCTCTCAATATTGAGCGAGTGACTTTTTAATCTACTTTGATCCGCCTGTGTGCGCGCGAAAACAACCTCTCTCGGCTCTCTCCATTACGTCATTACGCGCGATGCAATAATGACCTCTTCTCGTAAGCGCACGAGGGAGAGACAAAATTTTCGACGAGAGCGTGTACCTCTACATAGATATATATATATATATGTATATATTATGTACCGCGCGATTTCGAAGCGGATTGCGATCTCATGTAACGGCATGTGTAATTACCGCGCTCGAAACGGCCGCTATCGCACCTCGAAGAGAAATTAAGCGGTGGAAAATACCATCACACACAGCCGCCTCTCTCTCTCTCGCTCTTCTACTCTGCGAGTCGCTCCGTATCGTTCCGGAAGATAACGCGCGACGGGCATGCGAACCACGCGCAGCCGAGTTATTGCACCGAGCGCTGAATACGTACACACAGAGAGTTACCGGGACCGGGAGAGTTCTGAATAAACAGTCTTTTACAGGCGTGTTTCATGGCGGGGAAGACGATGAGGGAAGAAAGGTTGTGAAGTTGGAGAGTAGGTGACAGACGAAGAATTTCGCGCGTCGAGATTCGCGCTAGCGGCTCCGAGCTTTAGGACCGCGTCAAGACGACAGCTTTGCCAAAGACTTCCTCTCCTCTCTCTCTCTCTCTCTTTGTCTTACATAGCTGAGTGATATGATTATTCCGCTCCAGCGGATAGCTCGACTTCCGGGCGGCGAACTTTAGAAGTTGCGCGCGAGTACCACTCCAGGATAATGAAACGATCCACAAGTTGTCGAGTGCGCCACCTCTTCCTCCCCCACGTTCATCGCCCTTCGTAGCCGGAAAAAAAAAAAAAAAAAAAAAGAAAAGACGAGCATCTCGCGCTGCTGGAGGAAACCTCAAGGGAAAGGACGACCATCGTCGCGATATCCCCGCCCGGTTTGATCCGGACTTATCGGGCGCATGCGAACGTTCGCAACCAGTATGTCCGCTTTATCTTACGCTATCGCGTTCCGGTTTTTCTTAGTGGTTCTCCAACTCGGTTTTCTCGGAATAGCTGAGTAAATAACTAAGGTGACCATATTTTTGCCGCCGATTTCGGGACACTACACTTTCGACAAGTAAAAGAAAAAAAAAAGAAAGAGAAAAAAGAGTGTAAAAAAGAAACTCGAGTTATTACATGTTTACTTTGTTACGCATGTGCAATATAGATCAGTAAAATTGTTTTCCAATCGACACAGTGTCGATTCAAATATATTGTGACTGTCCGTTTGTTTGTTTTTTTTTTTATTTTTTTTATTGCTTTACGAAAACATGTGATTTTGTCTAGACAATTCACAGCATTGCTGATATCAATGAGAATATACTCCGACTTGTTTTTCGACCTTTTTTTGTGACAAAAAGAAATTTCAATTCGACACATATCGGGACAAATTGAGCAGAATTGAAACAAATCGAAACACAGCGACAATTAATCGGTACGACGACGAGTCAAAATCGACATGTTACTTTACTACAACTTGTGAGTGACGTAAAACAAGTTTTTCGTTTGTTTATATTTAATTGCAAAAACTGTAGCGTCTGAAATTTTATTTCGAAAATGTGAGAGAGGAGCAGACATACTGTCTTATATAGCGATCATACCGCGCGCTCTTTCCACCGGCGAATAAAGCACGTACCGGCTCTTCCACCGGCGAATATTCTCTCTCCCCCCTCCGTTTCGGTCCCTCCATTCCGGGCGTGTATTTTCAGGGGTAGAAAAATTCTGATATAATATTACACGCGTGTCCAAAAGTTTAATCTGAACTTTTTTTTTTTTGCTTCAAAATTATTCTTCCGCCGTAATTGTTGCAATATTCGCGTAGTTTTTTCCTCGCGCAATTCGGTCTTTAAATAGAAAACTGAAAATTGAAATTTTTTTTCTCGAAAATAGAGGATTAGAATCGGGTTCAATACGCTTTTTATATTTTTACAATTTTTGTTTTGTAAAAAATGCACCGCCGTATATTCATCACGGTAATAATAACGTCACAAAGCGAATGCGCGCGTAGATGATATATTTTATTTCCGCATTTTATTTCTCTGAAGAGTGACACGTGCATTACGGATATTATTTCAATAGTTAAGCAAAAGTGTAACACACACGCGCACACAGACATTTTATCGCTTCAGTAGGTTGCTCGATACAATCTCACACGGGTGAAACGTTTTTACACCATCAATGAGAAATAAATTGCTCTTTAACAAGCGCAGCATCGGTCGCGCAGCAATGCCACGCACTTTCGATTACACACTTCGTCGGAATTCTATTTTCAGCGCTAACGTCGTTGTCAAACTTATTGTTTTAGTTTATTGGATAACCCCCCCGTACCTACCTACCCTATCTTCCGCTTCCTCCCTCTCCCTCCCCTCTACACTTGGTCTCATTATATCACGTAGCGCGAAGTTCTGAACAATATTAACGCAACCTCTCTCTCTCTCTCTGTTTCTCTCCCTACCGATTCCCTCGTAAGCCTCGACTGTCAGCGACATCGTTTCGTGCCAGTGGGTTTGTTAGTGAGAAACTCGTTTAGTTGCTAACTTCAGCCCCATCCACCGTGATAGAAGTCCTGGGATATTCGAGCAAGTGCTGCTGTTAGAACGGCTCCAGCTATCTTGCCGGTCTTGCGCTTCCACGCGAGGGTCACGAATGGCTGCACATCTGCGACCTTATAAGATTTTCGTCGCTTTTATTTCGCGCGCGCGCGATATTGAAGTGAAAGTTATCTCCCTCGCGTTTTCACGATCACGAGTTAATCGCCGATTCGTCTCAGATTTGCGAAGAATTTAAGTTTTGCGATAAATATATTGCTGTTATTTTTTTTTTTTTTTTTTTTTTTTTTTTT
>QVNV01017148.1:0-11528 GCA_014825455.1 Pseudomyrmex pallidus | reverse complement strand
TTTTTTTTTTTTTTTTTTTTTTCATTATCTTTAATTTACGATGCCGCGCCGCACAAGATTTTATCTTGCGATCTCGCATCACAGTTTTTTTTCGTGCGAAAAATTATACACGTCGACGCGACAAAGAGAAAGCGACAAGGACTTTAAGAAACGATAGATTCTCTTCGAATTTTATATCATTCCCAATTACATATAATACTTTTCTTTATTTAATCTGCACACAGAGCCGTACTTGCTCTTCTCGAGAGTTTCACGTGCTTTGTAGGGCGAAGCGCGCGGAGAGATGAATTCACTCCCCCGGCACTCTTCTCGCTCCTTCTCTGTTTGTTCTTTTACTTCGTCTAGTCGCGAACGATAGCAAACGATAGCACTCTCGAGTGCCACAAACGTTTTCGTCGAGAGTACCTTCAGATTGATGAAAACTAAGGGCGCGCGCGCGCCCAACGCACGGGTGAAAGCGCGGGAGGGGGATGAAGAGAGACGCATTTGTGCACGTTCGCTGTTTATCGAAGAGAATTGTGGTTGTGCTTTCACGTACGCGACCGTCGTCCGAAACGGTCGAACGCACTCTGAAAGGGAAGCTGTGGGGAGAGTCTCCGGAACCGTCGCGGATAATCCGCTTCGGCGAACAAAGTGTCGAGGTCGGAGAGACACGTGCGTTCGCCGATGCAGTTTATCCGGATGCACTTTACCGGAAGACGAAGGCTTCGAAGGAACGTCCGAGAGAGGAGGGCCAGAGATTTATCCACCGACAAGTCGAATGCATCTCGCTAAATAAATCGCGTCATTCATTCCGCTCGGTTTGTCGAGAACAAGATGCATTTTGTCTTTTCTGAGCCGATGTTCGGGGCTTAATTTTCACGATGTGATTGATAACATCGCGATTGAGAAGTCGTGGAAGTCTCTTCACGCGCGCTCTATTTCGTCACGAGTTAAGAAGAATAAGAAGCGCAAAATACGTTAATTCGATTTAAAATTTAAATAAACGTTTTTTTTTATCGCATGGTAGTTTAAATGAAAGACAGAGAGGCGCGATGTCGCGGCGTTGTCGGTGCGAATTTTACGTTTGCGCGGTGAAAAATTTTCGCGTTGCATTCCCGACATTACTTGCTTGCCGGTATTCGAGTTCGTTGAACTGCGGAATGCTCGCGTAAGTTTCTTCCCCGTTGCATGCGCGCGGAGTTTGTGCTTTCCTAACGGATTAATCGACGTACGCGCGTCTCTTTAATAAAACATAGTGCGGTACAAGCATTGCTCTTTGCGCGATAATTAAATTCTTTAGAAAAAGGACGACGGGCGGCCGGCGGCTCCGCGCGATCAAATATTCATCGTGAATTCGCGATAAGCATATCGGTTTTATGTATCTGTTACGGTCAAAGTCCGAAGCACGGGAGATCCTATGGGATTGACGTGCTTCGGGCTTTGACCATAATGTATCCATATAATTAAACTGCTTTATAAAACGCAGGCAAATATTTTATATAATAAACAAGAAACATTAATATATATTTGTATGTAACGGCGTATCTCGACGAGAACACAACGACGAGAACGTTTGTAATAACATAAAATCACAATTTGTGATGATCGCGATTTTTATGTTCCTCACGTCCGCGTGTGTGATTTCTATCTTTGCTCGTATTTATTATTATTTTATTTTAACATTTATTTCATTTAAATATCTCCATTTAATATTTAAAAAGTCGTAAACGCGCTCGTTACAAATGAAAAATATTTTCCGTCGTGTGTGTGTGTGCGTGTATACGCAAAACTGTATTAAATGTAATATTTAAAAAAGAGCGATTAAGATGTAACTGAAAAAACCAAACACAGGAAAAAGTTTTTTTTTGTTACACAAAAAATATAACAAAAATAAAAGCACGAATAAAAGCTTACGTTTTTCTGTCTGAATAAAAAATCGAAAAGCGGTTTTTACACATGCGGATTTTTACGAGTTTGCAAAATCCGCGCGCGGATGAAATGCGCGCGCGATGCACAACTCGTCGTCGTCGTCGTCGTCGTCGATGAAATTGTTTCTTTGATTTTGGTCGCGCGTCGGTACTTCTCTCGCAAATATATTCGCCATATCCAGCGCGCGGATTTCTTCGTCTTACGCGATTTTCGCTAAAAAAGAGAGCGAGACAGAGAGAACGTTACCGTTGGGCGAACTTCTCTCCAGACCTCACTCTCCCGTCTTTTCGCGCTGTGTTCCAGTCTCGACATAGTCGTCACGATTCGCGCAACCTCGAAATACACTTCTCTCCTATTAGAGCTTAGCGCTTCGCGGAGACTGTGCCTAGGGGACGCGTGACGCCCGAGGGACTTGCCAGTCGCGGCGTTATTCTCGGAAACTACCGCAACGAGAAACGCAAAAGCTTTGACGTATTAATGCAACCAACCATCATTACGAGCGCATTTAATATATTTAGCAATGAAGACGCATTATGTGAAATTATAACATAAAATCACGCAATGCATGTTTACGCGGTACTGCGGAAATTATATTTAATATGAGTATTTATTAGAAATTTTATTATAATTTTTTATTTCTATTTGCGCGATTCTTCAAACGCACAGACGGTCTGGTAAATTGTAAAAATAGCAACGGAGAAATTACGCATTTTCGCACTTTTACGCGGATGTATAAAAACCACGCTCTCTCAGCGTGGAATTGTCAAAGAGAGACTCAATTTTCATAGCGTCGGTAGTTCTCGTTTACGTTAAGAAACGTTAAGACCTCGTGGGTACGGCGTCACAAAGAAAAGCTTTCTCCGAGTACGTAAGAAAAATGCAGAAAAAGCATATTTAAATTGCACGTAGCAGTGCGTACATTTTTAAGATACGCCTCAGAAAAGTGCATATTAAAAAAAAAGGCGCGCGCCCGCCACAGATCCGTCCTTTTCATTAGCGAACTCTTTTGGTTTTTTTCCCAAACGGAATTTCTCGCAATTTTTAATTTCGTTAATTGAAATTTAGACATCACAAACTCACTCGCTCTGTTATGAATTTTCATACACCGGTAATTGTTTTATACGTTTCAATAAATGGATTTTTTTGTATGTATGCGCGACGGTGGAAACGTTCGACTGTCGACGCGGATGACGACGGAATTTTATTTTCGGCCTATCGCTCAGGCCGGAAGAGAGCCCACCGTTCGACTCCTGTCGGACGCGTTGGAAAGTTCGATCATTCAATTAACGTCCGGACGGATCTGGCGCGCTGAAATTGAATCATTTGGTCTCGCGCACCAGCGAGACGGAGTGAGAGCTCGCCGCGGATCGAACGGGAGGGGAAGGGAAACACGTCGGAGACCTCCGGGTCTCAGAACTTCGTAATCAAATCACAGGCTACTGTTAATTGCTTCCGCGTGCTCGATCGTAAACAACTGCATCGGCGATCGAATCTCTTAGGTCACGAGATGCGCCGCGTTTCCTCTCCCGTATTCTTCTTCATCTTCCGCGCGCCGGCTTATTAAACTTCTTGACGTTCGTTCTCGAACGCGAACTAGGTGCGGTCCTCGGAAACTTCTCGCGTCGGACATTAAATAGGAGGATATCCGAACGAGAGGGAAGTCGACGAGGAAGGAATCGCGGTTGCGCGATTCTTCATCTCCCCTTGCGGGGGAATCTTCTTCCCTCCCACCTTCTTTCAATCAAACTTAATTGCGGCGCCGCGCCGCGCGTTCTTATTATTACTTGTGTCGAAGACTCTTCTTAATAACACGTCAGAGAGAACGGGACGGGCTAACAGGCCGGAAGCGATATTCGCGAAACCGGCAAACGTCAATTGCGTCGGACAGTTTGATGTGGAAGCGATATTTAAAAGTTATATCCGACGTGATAGCGCGGGGATTACATGTATATTGACATATTGACAAGAGAAGCGACGTTAACGCGCGGGGACGGGAGGGACGTCCTGTCCTTTATACGAGCCGATACGTTACTAAAATATTTACGATTACATTTCGATATTCATTTTATTCCCGTGTCCGTCTGTATATTTAGCCGCGCGCGCGGACTGTGTCGATCGGAAACACGAAGCGGAAATTTCTGCGGTGACATGTGTATCGCTATTTCAGGCCTGTTTTGATATTTTCCAACCGACGAGAGCCGCGCGCGCCCGGGTTAATAATCGGGAGGGGGATCACTACCGGCGGAGCACATAATTCACGACATCCCGCGACGTCGGCGTCCCTTGAGAGCATTGTTTATCTCACATTGTTCCGCGTCCCGCGAGGTAGAAAAACGGGAGCGGAGAGCGCTCGTTGAATAAAACGGGTTAAAAAAGACACGTGGTCCTCCCGCGCGCGCGCGCGCGCATATACATATATGAGCGCACTCGGGACAACACACCATTATTGTCCTGCTCGACGAGTGTCCTTATTATGTCTGTCCTTCCGTGCTCTCTCCGGGCATCTGGCGCCCTCGAATCCTTCCGCGGACCCATCCCTCTCCCACGTTCCCACGGTTCGCCGAGGGATTCTCTTCCCGTTCCCTCTCCTCTCTCGCGAAATGGAGCCTCCACTCTTCTCTCGGTATACATCTCTCCCGGTTCTCTTCGCGGCGCGGAAGTTTGTCCTGCCGTTATTATTGCCCCATCCTGCCATTCATTCCCTTCTTTATGCCGCCTCGTCGAAGTCTTTGCGATATGCCACTTGAATCCACGGTGGCTTACGACAGTCGGGAGATAAAAGTCTCTTCGAAAGCTCCTCTCCGCGCCCTTTTTTTTTTAATATACACGCCGCTTAATTTTTCATCGGCCAATTTCGCTTTCTTCCACGATCTATCCTCGTACCATGAGGATGTGCCCGAGAAGAGTCGTCTCTCGCGCGTTATGCTCCTTGCTTTGAATAATGCATTCGTACTTTGCTCACTCGTTTGCTTTAGTTTAGGTGTGGCTTTTTAATGTATTAGTGATGGAGAGAGAGAGAGTTATTAAGCCGCGAATATCGGGGTACGTATTTGCAAAATGATACGAAGAATTGCTTTCGATCTTTCGATTACGCATTTATCATTTAATATACGTTGAATAAAAGCATAAGCCGTGTGTACGCGCCAATATAAACTCGGTGGAAATGAAATCGCAAATGCAAGCACGTGCGTTATTTATATTTCCGCGTGAATGATCTCGCGCGCGAGACCAGGTTTTGATCACATTTATCGTGCAATTTGACAAACCAGCGCGACGTTTCGTGAAAAATAAATTTCAGCGCAAAAAGCTGCGCGCGGTCCGAGCGTCGGCGACGACGGCGGCGGCGGCGGCGGCGGCGGCGGTGGTTGTTTTATCCGTTCCGCTTCGATTAATGAGTCATTGCTAATTCAGAGCAAAATTTACTTCTACGCGCGCAACGTTCGGCGGTTCGTTTACGAGGTGTACGTACGTTACGCCCGCATACACACCGGCACTACTCGTCGTCGACGAGCGTGTCACGGAAACGAGAATAAAGTACGCCGTAACGGCCGGGGATCAGTCGGCCCATGAGCCATTATTTTCCCTTGATCCAACCCGGAGGGTTTCTCTCCCGGCTTCGCGTTCGCCTCGCGCGCTCTACGCGCGGCTTGTGTGAGTCTGGTGTACGCGAGCTACTTTATATACATCGCGACGACGTGTACGTGGCAATTGAACTTTCGCATTCGCCGCCGCGATACTACGTCTATCTCGATTCTCGCCGTAAGATCAACTACGCGAAGTAGCTTCCTCTACGAATAAATTGCTACGTAAAGTTGGGTTACACGACGCGGCAGCGCATTAATCATCCGGCTGAGGTGCATCCCGCAGACACGTAGGTCGTGATTTTGGTCTGGGATGAGTCTGCGAAACAAATTACAACATTCCAAAGTTTTAGGTTTTTTCTGAAATCGAAATATGTATATTTTTTGTAATAAAATATGAAAGGCTCTTATATATGTACTAATTATAAAAAATAATAGAAAATAGATAACGTTTAGATATAAAATATAATAAAAAATAGATGATATTTCGATATATGTTCCCGCTGAAACATTCGAGCGATAAAATTGTTCGAGAGAATTACGTACAATCTTCTCCCGGCGTTTCTTTCATAATTCACATTGCGAAACTTCCACCGAGATCCCCCCTATCAAGCAATAAACGAAATTCCATTTCACCGGAGCAGTTAAGGATCAAAATTGTGTACATACGTGCGAGGGGATATACATATATATATAAAATATTATGCTTTTAGCATGCATCATTATCATCTCTCCTATCAACGACCAACGTACGGGATAACGTACGAGCGCCAAGCGATTCGCGCGGGTCGGGTTTTATCGCGCCGCGGCATCGATTGCTTATCAGGCCGGCTACATCGAGAGCACCGCGTGTAATATATGCGGCACGTGTTACTTCCCCATACGGCGCGCTGGGGGCAATTTTAAAAGGCGATTCCTCGTGGGAAATTAAAGCGCGAACGCCGAAATAGAATAGCCCACGGGCAATCGCTCGATTTCCGGCCGTGTCGTGTCGCGTCGCATCGCGGGATATCCTTTTCGTCGTCGTCGCGCGCGGAAAAAAGCCACCCGTTGAAATTTTTCAGCTCACGCGAGCTTTTGACACTTTTCCGACGTGTCGCCGATTGAGTTACTTGTTGCGCGCGAACACGAAATGTTAAACTCTTCTCTCGCAACAGCCTCCATTCGATTCGACGCGAGAGAGTAGCGAGCGTAAATTGACGAATACACACTTGTCGCCGTAAACTTGCGCGCGAGTTGTGAAAACGATACACCTACCTGTCGTAGGTGTATCGTGATATTCTAAAGAACTTGCGATACTAAGCGATCAAAAATTCGCGAAATGGGCGCGGGATTTTACGGGCGAAAGAGGCGATTTCTTCGCGTTTATTCCGTGAATCGTTTTATCGTGTGCACATATGTCGTACGTAATATTTAAAAATATTTGTTACCAATATATCCTCAATTAAGAATATGTTTTTAACAGTCGCTTACAACAATTTATACTATTTACATGTTTATCTGTCGATTCGATTTGGTGAGAGATAAAACATCGGGCGCGCGATCGAAGGAACCGCATTGCCGCGAGATTGAAATGTAAAGTTTAGCACTTTACTTCGGGCAGCCGTTTGATTACTCGAAGCGCGCCTTTTTCATGCATACAAATATTTTAACCTTCGTTCAGCGCCGTTCGGAGAGAAAGAGAGTAGTCAAGACTTTTCCGAGGTTTCCGCGCATATAGCTCTTAATTTTATTAGGGCTACTCTATTGGTTCTCTCTCTCTCTCTCTCTTTCTCTCTCCTCTCGTCTTTCTCCACCGGCGACGAAAGGAGGACTACGACGGTCTTCGTAGCCGCCTTTTTAGCATCTCCCTCTGGAATTTCTGAAGCTTATTAAACGTTCGAGTAGGCAACGTCGTACCTAGCCCTTCCGCTCTCCATACTCTCTCTCTCTCTCTCTCTTCCCCCCATGACTTTTAATTAATGAGGCAGTATCGATCGACGACGGTCGCATCTACGGAGGCCGAGATATCGGGAGAACTTCCAATTTGCAGAAGTACCTTCGTAATGGCGACGATAGCATCGTCGGAAGTAGTTTTCCTTTCGAAATATGAACGGGCATTTATTTTGCTAAAATCACAAGACGCGTCCTCTTTTCAAGCGCATCTCTCGTGTGATTTCAATGGTCTCTTTTATTTTCTCTACTATTCGTTTTCGTATAGTTGAAACCCCCCTGAATATTCCACGGTTTCTCGATTCTCGAGAGTTTCTTCCTTTCGCCGGTCAGAAATTAAATCTTCAATATGATGTTACACGGATATTATACCACGTTATATGTATATTATATAAAATTGTTAGAGCGCAGTTTCTTATGGTTTCAATTTCGCTATCAAAGAAACGTTGACGTTGGGATTTTTTTTTTTTTTTTTTACTGGAAAATTATCTACAAGAAAATGTGGGGCGAAAGTTTTCAAGGAATTCGAAAATTTTCGCCACATTGTTGATAATTTTCCAGTAAGTACACGACGGAGAAGAGGGAGACTTATCTTTCTTCGGGGTAAATACACGAAGAGTGGATAATCTCCTTTCAGCGGAGTGCGCGTCGGCGGGTTCCTTTAGACAGGATGGCCGAGAGGTCCTTTCCAGAGACTGTGGCGGAGATTCTTTCAGCCACTGTTATTCGACTCGAGGTGAGTCGGGAGGATTTCCTACGGGAAATTACTTTTCCAGGAAATCGCGCCTAAGGAGGCGACTGCTCGCGCGCAATGTTCGGGAAATCGGTTTCCCCGGAGTTTGCGAAAAAAAAGAACGAAGGACGAGTCCCGCCATCACGACGAGATGAACCGGTCGTCTTTTTCTCATCAAAAACTGAGCATTTGCTCCCGAGCTTAGCGTCCACTAACGCAGGCATTATCGTCTGTCGATCTGATACCCATTCGGATATCGGGTTTAGTCCTTTATAGAGCGTGCTTCAGAATTAATGCCTCTCTCTTCCTTTTCGCTACTAAAAGCTACTAAATACGGCGGCTAGTAAAAGCTCACGCTGCGGCAGGGACGCGCTTTTGTTGCGATGTTATCGGTATTCGCACAATTTATCGCATCGCATCAGAAATAATTACGTGAAAGAAAATTGCCATCGTACACAGTCCCTTATCTAATTTGTCCGTGCGTGCGTGTTTCCTCTCAAATCTCTTATCAACTGTTACATGTTCGAGTAATTTGAGCGGCCACATACCTCGAGTTTCGACGGTAACACACGCTTGTTATTAGAGGATAACAGTTCGTGAATGAAGGACTCGAGAGCGTGTTCGGACTCGAGAGCGTCGCGTAATTGTTTCTCGCTTGTGTCGAACTGGATTATTCCGCTGGATTAAATTGGCCGCGCTGGGACGAGCCACTTTTTACCTCGGGGATCTCGGAGAGACTCGGGGAAAATATTTTTGGTCCAATTCCCGCTAGCTAACTTAGCCGCTGGCGCCGTGGCATCTCGGACGCGGGTCTCAAGTGGCCGGATCACTTGACCCAACCCTTGATCCACCTCGCCCTCCCGCTTGGCAAGCGTATCCGAGGAACGAGAGTGGAACGACTACGATTTGGCAGGTGCTCTCAGAGTGAGGTATAACTAAACACGCATGTTTTGCGCCGAGCGCGCAGCGCCTACATATCGACCGTTCGTTCGTTCGTGCGTGCGAGCGACTTCGCGTGGGAAAAGCTGTTCCGTGCCAGAGAGAAGAGAGAAAGGGAGAAAAAAAGAACTTATTATTTCGTTCTACAAACAGGGGAAGAACTGTAGTCTGTACATCGCACTAATTAGGAAGACCAAAATATGTGTTGTAGCACGCGGCGATAAATGAAGAAGATATTTTCGCTGGACACATCGTTATCGTCTCACACTTACGATCGATTAAACAATGTAATTTTCGAAACTCAATAGTTTTGATTACGACGAGTAATGTGAATCGAAAAAAATGATTTTAGCAGATTTACATGTCGCTAAGTGTCACTCTTGCGTACTCCTTTTCAATTAACGTTAATGGATTATAATTCTAATTAGCAAAACATATATACACATATTATATCTGCGAGAAATTAAATTTTGCGAAGATGGTACATTCGGTACATCTCATCCTAAAGTTAGAGATGACACGAAAGCAGCGGCGACAGCGGTTCTGTGAAACATGCACAAATCTGAGTCGAGGCGGTGCGCGCTCGCATAAATAGTTATCGAATTTTAATAGCAAATTCGCGCGCGCAACACGCGGAGATGGGAAACGCCGCGCGCGATTAGATGGTTGATCAAATATTGATCCAGGTCGGCTCTCGGAAATCTCCGTTTGCAAATGCCGCGCATGCTGACTCGCCTATTCTTACTTGTCTGCGTACACACAGAGAGCGTATAATTAGTTATCGGACTTTAATAAGGACTCTTGGCTTGGCGCTCGCGCCAGAGGGGTGCACAGCCGCGCGCCGAAAAACCCTACTGGATTATCTAACGAGCTAATTGAGAACGACGCTCATCTCGTTAGGTACGACGCCGTCCGTCGACCCTGGATTCTGTCAATTTCGCATGCGTTATTACGGGGCTACGCCCGAAATAATCCCGGCGAGCTTTCGTGGAAAAATATATTGTCGAAATTCTCTTGTCAGTTCCAATAATACTATGGGCGATAAACAAATATACATAATTTAAGCGCGAATGATGTGTAATATTCGATTGGTAAAATGAAACTATCGCCGTTAATGTTTTTATTTTCGGAACAGAAAGAGAGAGAGAGAGAATTTGATAATTTGTATTAAATTGATGTTATTTCAGTAAATAGTGTTTAAAGTTGATTGTTTGAAGTCCGCGCTAAATGTAAATTTGTTTGCCATTGTGATAATGTATTTGTTTTGATATTAAAACTAAATCAAACGAGACGGATTCGAATATTCCAGTATAAATACACAGGGTTAATTTGCATAAAGTTAATATTACATCAAGTTAATATTGCAGTGCCTTATCGGGTAACTCGGTGGCGGGGGGGAGGAGGAGGAGGAAGGGTTAAGTGAAACGCGAGACTTTCCAGAGGGCCTGTACCATTAGATTCCGTAAATGGAAACTTGCCGGCAAATGGCGTCAGACGTGGCGCGCGGGATAAAGGCACCTTTCTCACGTGCACGGTCATCATGCGGCGAGGTGGACCGAGAAAGGGTTACAGACACGTAGAAAGATAAAAGTCAACTTCGCTCTTCATTAACTTCGCGTTTTTCACGGTTTTCCGTTTTACAAATAAATTCAATGACGCGTCTTCTCTCTCTTTTTCTCTTTCTTTCTCTTTTTCTCTGAAAAGGTCGAGCGTGAAAAAAAAAAACAAACCTGCGGATTACCGGGATGCATTAAAAAAACTACATCTCGTTGCACTTATTATATCGCGAGAAGATTCGACGCGGTATCCGTCTCATTAGTACGCGCGGAAATAATCTCCGAAGTCATTATCACACGAGAGAGTTACAGTTTCATTAAGAAACAATTGTTCGTAACTTACTACGAAAACGCGTCGCTGTTAAGCACGGCCGCGGGTCATCCTCTACATATTTCATAGACGCGTATATATATTTCACACTCCGCGTCCGGTCTCGCGCCACACGGTTCTTCTTAGTCCATTAATCACGCGCACTCTCTGCAATAAGCGGCTGTTAGATGTCGTTAAAAACGGAGCCTCTCTCGCGCGCGGTACGTCCGTGGCTGTCCGCCGATTATTCACACTTTTTTCTCGCCTCTCTCTCTCTCTCGGACGGGAGAGAAGCTGCGGCCGGCAGCGCCGACGAGAGAGCATTAACCGTGCTTAACATGGAATAATAATGCCCGCGTTTGGTCGGCCTCTGCTGCCGCAAAGAGGATGCCCGATACGCTCCACGCACGAAAATCCTCACTCACCCGCGCCTCTCGAAAGCACACGTCCTTTCTCTGTATGCGTGCGCCGTCTCGACGCGGTATTATGCTTAAAAATTCATCGAGGGGAGAGATGAAGTTCGGTGCCAAGAAAACGCTCTCACTCGTCTCTCTCCTCTTAACGCG
>QVNV01017142.1:0-11874 GCA_014825455.1 Pseudomyrmex pallidus | reverse complement strand
AATTAGAAATTAAGACAAAAGTGTAACAGTGAAAGTAAATAAAATTGTTTATTTTTATTGACATAAAAATCACGAATCTTACAATAGAACCGTATATTTCACGTAGGACGAAGATTGCGTTATTGTTTATTATTATTTAGTTTAGATCTTAAAGTTTAATATTAAGAAAACTTCCCCTAGTGCCTTGGTTGCCAAATTGGAAAAGCGACTGCGTGAAATACGGGAGATTCGGATTCGACCTTTCCGGTCAAGATGTCTTTTTCGCAATGAGATTTTTTTACTAGGGAGTTAAATGGATAATTCACATAGGTATATGTGACGCAAAAAGCAGCGTCTTATATAAATTTTGGAATCGTTATTCAATTCGAATTTCATACCGGGAAAAAATGGATTAGATCTAATTTAAATCTAACGAGATAAAAAAAATTGAAAATTAGATCTAAAATAAATCTAAATAGATACAAAATAGATTTAAACAGATACAAAAGATATATCTAAATAGATCAATGTAAATTTACATTTTATTTTATTTTTTTTTGCATCTACTTTATTTTATATCTACTCAGATCTACTGTATATAAGATCTATTCAGCTCTACTTAAATCTAAGCAGATCTGAACAGAGGTGATCTACTATAGTAGATCTGAGTAAATATAAAGTAGATCTAATGATAAATAACAGTGTATCTATTTAGATTTATTTTAGATCTAATTTTCAATTTTTTTATCTCGTTAGATTTAAATTAGATCTAATCCATTTTTTCCCGGGTTTACACGTCAAAAATACATTTCTCATGCGCTACATTCGGCGACATATAGCTCTCAAAAAGTTGTGGATTTCTTGATTTAATAAACTAGAATTATTATTAACTAGAACGATGCATTTTGTTTCGTAATAATAATAAATCCACGTTAGCGAAATGAATCAACATAACGAAGACGCGCAATCTCTCTCCGAGATCGGATTTCGAGGCCGTGAAACTTTGCGCGCGACGCGCGCAAATGACGTCCGTCCGTCGTACTTTCGCAATTGTATCGGATAACGAAGAACTTCGTTACCTGCCTGCAGGATATCACGCAATAGTTTTTGAGGATGAAACTACGACGTGCTAACAGCCGACGCTTGGGATGATCCGCGCCGCCTGTAATAACCGTGTTGCCGTTAAAGTTTAACCGATAAACCTTGCTGCAACACCTGTTATACGTACGACAGAGTTGCTCGCGCTCGAGGGAGAGATAAGTGGATTAACTTTGCCGTAGTCGATACCGTCGACGGAAGTGTCTAATAGTCCGTTGGTAAACATCATGTTTATATTCGCGCATTAAAATGCAACCTGCGTCCTTCGCAAACGAAAATTCGATCTCTATATCTCGAAGTTTTATCGCGAGAAAACGCGGTTTATATATTTTGTTCTCAGGATACGACGTGAAATTTCGATGAAAACACATCTATGACATAGGGGTAAACGGTACAGTTGTCGACCCCCGTACCAGCGATTAATCCCATCTTTGGCCACATTATTTTATTTATAACATTAATAACGTAAGTGACAAAGTTACTAGTTGCATCTAGAGTAAAAAAGTAATTTAACCCTTAACCGTCGTATCTCTTCAGAATTTCATAACCGTCACATATGGGGTCTAGGATACCCCAACGACTTTAAACGTTCATCACAACAACGTAAATCAATATTTTAATGTAGCAAAATTATCGAGTACTTTTCAAACCTTTTGTAATAATATGTTATTAGTTTTATTAAAAAATTTCAAATTTAAAGTAGTGAAAAAAAATCGGCAAAAAAGAAAGTATGCAAGACGCAAATTTTTTTTTGTTTTTGGCGCCATAAGCGCCATTTTCAAATGTTAAATTAAAGATATCAGAGCGCAAACTTTCGGTGGGGTCTTTCAGACCCCAGGTGACGGTTGAGAGTTAAACATCATCGTAGAAAAGAATATAAAAAAAGTTATTTCACAATATCCTGTTCTTTTTAAAATAGGGTCAATCACTGGTAGATGGCCAACAACTGTACCGTTTACCCCTACATGGCACAGAAGTAAAAATACAATCACAAGTCCAACAAAAGTAAAAAATACAATACACGAATTCAACAAAAATATTAAAAAAAAAAAAAAGAAAACGATGTAGAATTTGGAGAATAAGCAAGTTAGTTTATTTGAAATGTTGGCAATATGAACAATTGGAATAATTGTGTTCAAAGCATAATTTCGCTATTGTTATAATTTTATCCTCGGGACACAAAGAGATTGTTTTGCGCGCGAATTTGCCACGGTGCTCTCTCAATTATTCCACTTAATTAATACAAAATGTTGCACCGGCTGAGAATTAATTATGCGCGAGATGAAATTATCGATGGAGAGCATCTATCACAAGAGCCGTCGTACTCTCTCTCTCTCTCTCTCTCTCTCTCTCTCTCTCTCTCTCTCTCTCTCTCGCTCATTTTCCACTCCGCGAACGAGACGTACATATATACGTGCTCGAGATAAACGTCGCTGAGCGAAACAGATTTCGCGTCGATTGACGTTTTAGCAAATACAAACCGGATATTTGTTCCCGGATTCGGTTTGATTCCGGTCGGCTATTTATTCTCTCTCCCTCTCTCCTTCTCGTCGGCGTTATTAGTTTGTCTGCTGTGTGTTTTGACGAAATCATCGCGCATCGTCGCGGTGCCAAACCGAAATTGTTTTGTCGAACGTATCGGATCGTTATCTCTCGGAGATCTTTGTCTCTGCGATTCGCCATCGCAGGCTTTCTAATTAATCCGTTTTGTATTTTCGCAAACATGTTTGAAATGTTCGATTCGCAATCGTATTGTTCGCAATATTACGTCAAATATTTGTCGAAAAGATAAAAATTTTTTCGGTCACATGTTTCGCTCTTATAACTGCAAAGCGCGCAGAAGAGAAGAATATATTGTAAAACATTCCACGTCGGAGTTATAATAGTCCAACCCCCTCCAGTGCCTTCTTTGCCGTGCTCTTCGCAATTTTTCGAATCATCTGCATGCCACGGTAGACGATAAAGGTTCGGGGGGCGGAGTCACTGCCCGGACATGGGTCTCTTTGACTGTTGATTGCAGCGGATGCGGGAGAACGAGGCGACCCTGGGACGTCTTCAGCAGCAAGGAGCCGGCATACCGTCGGAGGAACGCGAACGGGAGCGAGAGAGGGAACGCTGGAGTCTTTTAAGAGCGGCGAGGGACGAGGCCGATCGAAGTCTGAGCCTCGCGGCCAGTTTGGCCGACAAAGAGGCCGCCCTCTCGCACGCACACGCGACCATAAAAGAGGTGAGTCCTGCCCCGCGCCGAGAGCGCACGGCGCATGTAATTTCTGGACCTGACGAGTTACAAGTCGATGAGACGCTCTCATTCTCGATCGGTCTCGAGAGAAGATTTCATGCAAAACCCCGTGCTTAGAGAATCTCCTCATGCTCGCTCGTCACGCAATCTACGGAATTGCGTATGTACTATTACTTTAAATGCGAGATAAACGCAAATAGCATTTTTTCTCTTTCCGCTCGCAATTACATCAAACGCTGCGATAGTTAACTTTTCTTTTTTCTTCGTCGACTACTGAGCCTCTTAATATTATTTAAGTAATGTTAATCTTCGTAAAGTACGACTTCTCACTGTCGTGACGTAAATTCCTTTAATACGCGATATTCCCGGACTCCTCATTGCCCGGGGTCATCATGTAATTTGCTCTCCTCATCTCTCTTTAAATACGCCTTTTACATTACATGATTGCAGCTGCAACGTCAGCTGGCGGAACGCGGCGGCGGCGGCAGCGGCGGCGGCGGCGGCGGAGTTTGCCTGAGCGATCAGGAGTCCCTGGTTTCGTTTCCCCGAGGTAGCGTGAACGGCGCCGCGACGCCCGGCGCCGGAAGTAGCAGCGGCGGCGGCGGTGGTGTCGGCGGCGGAGGAATTATTCCTCATATGAATTCTCAGCCGCCGTTGGGCACCACCGAGCTCGGCGTGTCCGTGGGCAACGTAGTCGCGGGAGCGGGCGCGGGTGGATCCTCCGGCGGCCAGGCCGGCGATCGGGGCAGCTGCAGCGCTGACAGCGGCGTGCGCGGATCCAGCGATCGCGAGAGCGGCGGCGCGACCAGCGTCGGCGGAAATCTCTCGGACTCCACGACGGACGGTAAGCGTCGATCCTCTGGCAGCGATTAAAATTTGTTTCTTTCGGCGGTTGTTAATTGTGTAGAGTAACAAAACTTTTTTGGCCTCTCCAATGATTGACAATTGTTGATTTTTTTCTAGTTGTTAACATTTTTTTGTTCATAGTTACTTTTTACCTGATATTGGGGTAGAAAAATAATTGCGGTTTTTAATTATTAATTTTGACCCGACCAATTTAGTGCAAATGTCTTAACAACTGTTGAACGCTCAATGTTTAGTCCTTCTGCAACTTCTTTAATTTTCCGCGAGTTCGAGCTTTAATAATGGCACTCAATTGGTTGCCGTTAATTGCAGAAGAATGACCGCAACTTTCATCTTTAAGACTCATTCCGTCTTTCTTATGAAATTTTTGGAACCAATGTTGCTGCACGTTCGTTGGCGATCCCCCAAATTCTTGATTGATATATTACAAGTTTAAAATAAAGCAGACTTTTTTGCTGCTTTCCATTCTATTCCGAACTTGTATAATAAAATCGCTCGAATACGCTTTGTTTGTCTTCAATTTGACTAGAATAAACACAGATAAATAGTGAAAATAAAATCATTAGCAAAAAGTGGAACAAAAATTTCACGCTTAAAAAACAAAAACAAGTTTAAAATAACAAAACCCGAAATTATTTTCGCGCACACTTAAGAGTAGGATATTGATTGGATTTTTTTATGGCAAGAGTCCTTTAGGTGGTGCTCTTGACAACAAAATTTACAAGTTTTTAAAGTGTCAATCATTGAGTATTTTACAAAGCAAAATAGTAGAGATTACATTATTAAATAAATAAAAAGAGAGAGAAAAATTTGCGGGCAAAATAAAAATTTAGCAACAACCGAGCTAAAATCGCAAAGCATCCCTGTGTGACGTACCGTTTAAATATTGCGTTCGGAGGTAGATTGCACATGTGTAATATCAAGGAATTACACGAAGTGAAACGTACACATGCTTGAGTTTGTGTGACGTACATATACAATTGTCTCGAAGAAAAAAGTTTGGTACAATATATGAATATAATAGGAGAGACTCTGTGGGGCTGGTTGTGACACGTGTAAAAAGTTGCAGCCTTTTAGTGATGAAAAATAATACAACAATAGCGTTGCCGACGTATGTGGCGTGACGGTTGACATTGTCGCGAGCACGGCTTCTGTTGGTTTTATTGTAGCACTTATTTTTCCATCGCTAATCAAGGCTGTAACTTTTTTTAACCGTGTCACAACCAGCCCCAGTCTCCCCTACCTATACACAGAGTGTCTAAAAAAATTTTGACACGAGTCAATCTGAACAGAAAAGTCATTTTGTGCGAAATTCGCGATATTTGTTTAATTGTTAATTAATTAATGAATCAATTTGCGCGCGGAAAGCGATGGTCCGGACTCTGTATAAGCAGGTAATGATTTTCAGTTGTAAAGAAAAAACTGGCTTGTCTCATGCAACAAATAAAAGCCTCGCAACGAGAAACAAACAAGCGACAAATGTGTGACACAGCTTCTTGATTGCGACTTGATTGTCACAAATGAAAATTACACACGCCCACAGAATCGCCGGACCATCGCCTCCCACGCGCTCACATTTAGTAATTGTACTCTCAATAAATATTGCTCGCATTTAGTAATTATATATTCAATAAAGTAATTGCGAGGTTTTTACAAAATGGCAAATGGCGTTTCCGTTTCGATCCAATCTACGGTGTTTACTTACACTTCGGCTGTGTCAAAAATTTTTCAAACATCCCGCGACCTAATATATCTCAGGTTGTCGTAACAAAAGTGAGTGACGCAATAATATAGCGACATAATAGACTTCACGTCATTAAGTGATGCGAAACGAGGAAAGGACATTTTTGGAGGTGTGTATCGAGCGTTGCTATTAATCACAATCGGGAGTGACACCCGCTTAGGAGAGATAATGACTCTCGGCGTTTAGGAGACCTGCAACGAGGCCTCAAGATTAATCGCCCAGTTAGAAGGGATTGCAGTGCGCATCCGGTTAAGTACCGGTTTGAAAAATAGTCGAGCGGCGCGGACCGTCAGACCGCGTATGTTAATCGAACGTAGGTAGTGGCGGGTCTAATCGAGCACGCTTCCTTCATGTATTATTCAGCCAATCGCCGTGCCGTTGCATCAAAACGGTTTGATCGATTGGATTCCGGCAAACAGTTCGCGGTTATACTAGAGTGCGCGCGGGATTGGAGCTCCGATGCGCATGCATGATTTCGCGATGGCACAATGGATGCACGGAAACGCTTACCGTTTCAAAGACCATCCCTCTCTCTCTCTCTCTCTCTCTCTGTGCAGTCTTATCACAAGTTTTAACAAGTTAAAGATTTACTTAGGATTTTTTTTTTTATTGTTTCATTTATTGATGACGTTTTTTTTCTACTGACGAGATAACAAGCTACTGGTGATGTGTAACCGCACAACATAAATAAATTTTCACACACATTAATACTTAATTATTATTATTGTTATTTAAATAAAAAAGTGTTGACTAGAATCACGCGTAATTAGCAGCGTATAAATAAAAGTTTGATAATTCGCGACAAATATAAGAATTTGTCTCAGCCTCAATAATATCGAGGAATTAAAAAAAGTTAATTAGCGGCCAATTCGACACATAATGTCGTGCGCGCGCGCGCGCGAGAAGTTATCAATTAAAACTTTCTCTATTAGCCAGACAGAAATTTTCGCTAATGGCCGCGTCCATTATCTCCTCGTGCAAAAAGTCAAGCGTCTAGTTACATTGCACTTTCCAACGTTGTGACGTTGTGTTCGTCGCCTCTCTTTGTCCCACTTTCGACGGGCTTTCGGCTCGCGTTATCTCCGTTATAGCCGTAAGGGCGCGACGCAGCGACATAAAGAACACAAGCTCGCCAAAGCAGCGCGCGACCTACCTCGAGGGAAGCTCGTTCTTGACAGCAGCAGCTTGACGGGAGCTGAAGGAGGCTCGTGTCGTGGGTCACCCACCGACAACACTTTTCTTCCCCCGCACTTCTCTTTCCCCTTCACTGAGAAATTGATGTCCTTTATATATTTCCGCGCAGGCACGCCGACAATTACGGTCGAGGGCAGCGGTCTCGACATGGACAGCATCTCCGTGGTATCCTCCGTAGCACCACCCCACATATACCAATGTAAGTGTCCAAGAGCATAAATCACTGATCGTCGTCACTACCCTTGTTACTCTCGGCGCTCTCTCTCTCTCTCTTCCGCATCTCCCGTCATCGTGCCGGACGACTCTGCTGCTTCTGTGTGCGTGTGCGTGTGTGTTTTTCTCCTTTTCTCTTTCGCGAGCAATTGCAAGGTGACCGGTTTGAATCGTTAACGATAAATGATCGATCACGGAACGAACGGATGAATTTATACTTTTGTACATTTGTTTGACAACACGCGCGGATTTATCGCGCGTTGAAAATATTTCCGCAATCTATTTTGTTTAATCGTGCAATCAATATTTCTTCTTCGCAAAATAATTCAAGTTCTCTCTGTAATTAGAACGAGAATCGGATCACTGTCGCATTCCGGTCGCCTTCCAGCGTATTTGTTTCTCGGGTGTGTTTGTGCGTCGGCGTGTGTGTATCGGCGTGCACCTGCAATATATATATGGTCGGAACCGACGGTCCCGAAAGGGATTCTAAGGCGCTCGTCGAATAAATCATCGTTTTTCTCGCTACGTAAAAAAAAAAAAAAAAAAGTCTAACCAGTGCCGAGAGTCCCCAAGGATGTGTCCTCGATACAAGTTCCTGCCTGCTACATGGCCCGAATGCATGCGCATGCACGTAAAACCCTCTCGACAGATGACAAGAACGAGCTATGCCCGAACGAAAAGGACTTTTTGCACGCGATCGCAATTATTATTATAAAACAGGATGTAACAATGCCGAACGAACGAATTTTGTCGCGACGCGTGAAACTGTTTTTCGCACGAATTAACTCTAACGATATATTTCAAGCAACATTAATTAGATAATTAAACAGCTTGTCTATATAATCGACTCTCATTTCTGCTGTATCTTGATTGAATGTTTTAATTACATTGACGTTACATTTCTTTGCTGCGCATTTCTCTTGTAATGCGATAAAATAATTTTCTCTAAATAGTATATTCACAAGAGCGGCGTGTTTTATATAAAAACAAAAAAAAACCATCACGCAAATAATTCAAATAATTCCTCAAAGTTGTATTTATTAACAAGCAGAGCTTCTCATTAAATTCCCTCTGCGCATATCTCGTTACATTTCTTCCCTCGAATCTATTTCTATATCATTCGGTTTCTGTTTCCGCGAGCTTTCGGTCGGAAAATCCGTGCTGGGATCCGTCGTAGCGGCGATGCTCAATCGAGCGATCTCTTCTATTTCCAGCCGCGACCACACCGAAAGATTGCAGCCCGACGCTATCGCCGTTGAACGCGTTCTCAAGGTCCATGGACAATTCCTCGCTGTCGCGATCGGTCGAGCAACTATCCAGCCCGCTGGAATCCGAGCCGAGAAGGAACAAGCAGCCGCCACCTGTCGTCGCACCTGCCGCGCATTCGCGATCGTCCGCAACTCGCGGCGGCACATGGGGATCCATTTCAAGGTAAGGAGGTCGAAACTCATCCGTTCAGTGGAAACGTTGTATATTTTTACATTTGATCGCGCAATTGATCCATCGATTTGGATAAAATTAATTCGCTTCAAGAACAAAACGCACAAATCCAATCACATTGTTTGCGTAATTATTTTTCGACTTTCCTTATTGTGACACGTTAATTGCGCGTTAATTGCGTGAAACATCAATTACTCAGTCAATTATGCAGCTCGTTTCGCATAAATGCGCGTGTCATTGTCGGAAATAATATGTTAACGAGTATAATTAGCGAAACGGCTTTTCGACAAATTAAAAATCATTGTTGAGAAAAAATCGGCGAGCGCAACAGTTTTTGGATTGGACATTTTGTGAGAGATAGAAAAATGGACCGAAGTGATTTTTGTGTCAAAAATTATTTCTTTATTCTATACAACGGCGACAAATAATAGAAAACAATGTTGGATTACTTGGTAAAACGAGCAAATCGTTTTTTTTTTCAAATAAAATTACTTGGTTTGTTGTTGTTTTTTTTTTTATTACGAAATCCATCAAAACTTTTGCATACTCACCCATATGTAACAAGCCATACGGAGGAAAAAGCCATATTGTGCGATGCGATATTATTTGCGCCGGTGAATGTTTTGCGCACGAGCGCACGTGATGCGTCCCCATTGATTTTTTAATCTTGCGCGCGCTTGTACAACACTCTTTTTTTTTTGTACGTCGATGACTCTCAGTCTTAAGTTCAACAGAGAGTGTGTCGGGTCATTACCGGGCCTCACTCTCCCGGCAACGTACGAACTGAGTAGCGAAATGAGTTCGTAACGCGATAAAAGGGGAAGATCGCAACTTTCACAACATTGTCATCGTATAGAAACAATATAAAAGTGCTTTAGATGTGTAAAAAAAATATATAAAACTTTACGAAGAACTTGTCTCTCGTGGAAAATAGCGGAGTTCTTTGAAACAGGGCCGAGACACGAGAAACATTTCGATTTTTCAATCACATTTCGATACCGTCGTCGGTGAGACTCTTCGTGTCGCTCTCGTAATGTGATTTTATTCTAAATGATGGATGACACGGACCGTCTCTTTAGGGTGTAGAACAGGATGTTCGTGAAATTCCTGCTCCCCCACAAACTTGCATTATCTCGTCGACTGACGTTAGAGACTGTCTCTCTGACAGCTGCGTTCGAATTTTGTCCCAAAACTTCGTCAGATTTGTAACGAAAAAAGGGAATATTCCCCGAAGTCTTGAACCGCTCCTGTACTATATGGTAAAAGAAATGCGAAGCAAAACGTGTCGAGTTTTTTCGCGTCTACTCTTATTATCAAGTTTCTATTGGTTTTCCATAGTCATTCCTACTGATAGACCGCGGCTCATCCTTCACCTGTGAAAAGGATTGCTTCGTTTCCGAAAGAACAGTCGAAGTGTGTCGACGCCATTATGAAGCATTCCTTATTCAATTATTCTTGCGTTGTGAGAGAAAGAGATAGAAAAAAAAAAAAAAAAAGAAACTCGCTTAAATTTTAATAAATTCGAAGTGTTACCGACTATATATACGTATTATATTATTCCAAATTACTTGCGATGTCATTTTACTTTAATCCGATTGTGTTATAAATCCGATTATGTTATGACAAGTAATTTTAATGTTTCCTGCTGCTTTTGATTATTTCATTACATTTATGATATATCTTGATTTTTATTAAAAAAAAAGTCTGATATATTATAAATGTAACAAAATGTTTTATAAAAATTCGAAAGCGTTTGCGTAAAGTTAAATTATGTTCATTCTTTATGTATGAAAAATTCCTATTGTATGCGCAGCGATATATAACTGCGGCAACATAGAAAATTATAATTTTTTATCAAATGTCTCTCGTTGTATCGACACGAATGGATCAGCGTTCTCACTTTCGGCAGAGTGTTCGCCCGTTCGCGACATCGGAAGACGGCAAACAGCTCCGGCGGTGGAAGCGGCGGCAATGAGGGCGGCTCGGACGGCTTTGATCCATATCGATCCTGGTCGCCACTCACCGAGGAGGGTTACGCTGAGAAACTTCGTTTGCTCAGAGAAGCGGCCTCCGTGCCAATGGAGCGATGGCGAGCACCGACCGTTTTAGCCTGGTTAGAGGTGGCTCTCGGGATGCCGCAATATGGTCCGCGATGCGCTGAAAATGTCAAGTCGGGCAAGGTAAAAGGACTTGTCACACGCTTTCGTTTAGCTTTGAGCTATAGTTTCAACCTGTTGGTTATAGAATAACTGTTGGTGACGACAGTTGTGAGAAATTCTTAATAATTCATCTAGTTTCGCAATCTAGCGGAGACATATTTCCGCGTGATTAAGAATATATTTAAAATAATATTTAATTATCAGGTGAAATAATATATTTAACGGTATAATTAATATATTTAATATTTTTAAATATCACATAATAATATTTAATTATATGAACGCTTTTTAAAAATTTGGGTTACAATTTAGTATTTTAGCAACAACATCTACAAAATTGTATCATCCGGATCAATCAGAAGATATCCCCAATCGCTTTATCTCATTACGACGCTACTTGCAGGTTCTACTTGAGCTGAGCGACGCCGAATTGGAAGCCGGTTTAGGCGTAACTCATCCGCTTCATCGAAAGAAACTCCGTTTAGCTATCGAGGAACATCGTTACCCGAGTCACGTTCGGTATCCGTGTATCGCCCAGCTCGGTCACACCTGGGTGAGTTCCGAGTGGTTGCCAGATCTCGGTCTGGCCCAGTATTCGGAAAGTTTCGCCACCAATATGGTTGATGCGCGTATGTTGGACCATCTGAGCAAGAAGGAGCTTGAGAAACTGCTCGGAGTCACGAGGAAGTTTCACCAGGCCAGCATCGTACACGGGATTCACCTTCTGCGAATGTTGAATTATGATCGACAGGTGAGCGAGTTCGCGCGGTATCGGTTTCTCCGGATTGAACAACGGGAGAGCAACCGTAGAGATAAAGCCGATTGCTTTACACTCGGTTCTCTCTCTCTCTCTGTGAGAAACATGATTAATTAAACGACGTAATTGCGGCCGACTAATACCGTCAAAGACTTCAACGTAATGCTTTTGTGATAGGCGCTCGCTG
>QVNV01017137.1:0-13645 GCA_014825455.1 Pseudomyrmex pallidus | reverse complement strand
CTTCTTATTCTTTAATTTATTAATAACATCGGCACACACGTGGGATTCTCATGGGGATCCTGAAACGCGAATCAATGTTTCTCATTTTGTGATGGAAGTGTATATACAAATCTGTTTTAGTTGTTCCCAAGCGATTACATATAATCTTATGTGTTGTCGAATAAATATAAATTTGATTACAAATTAATGAATATTACGTACCGTTGAATAGATTTTGAGTAGAATTACATGGGTTTTGAAAAAAAATTACAGAACAAAGTCGACTAATGTTATTGACTTTATTCTTTTGAGCTATTTCCTTCATAAATGTGATTGCAGGTGAAAGACATCAAAGTGCCTCTCGCTGTACAAAATAATGCAGCGTAACGTACGAAATAGATTGTGATTTCACAGAACAGCATGCTCAAAGAGCCAAGAGTCTCTTTATAATTTATCATTTTTAATGTAAAATGTCTGTGCTGGCGATTTTAACGCGCGTTAACTTTGGAAGCGATCCTCTTTGCGATCCTTTTTTTTTTGCATTTTTAAAAACTGCAAGATTTTGCTCTTGAGAAACAAACACATCGAAGTCTTCTTACTACTATCACAGAGCGGAATATACAAATAATGTAAATTATTCAAACGTGCCCCGATATTCAAATGACGCTCACTCGCTTCTACTATATATATTCAACGACGACGACGACGCCACGCAGTGCGCTGCGAGAATGGATACGCGATATCTCCGGGAGCCTGGAGCGATAACGAGCGTCGATTAATCAAATTACACCCGCGTCATTTTCCCGCGTCTCGCAGAGAACGCATCTTTCCGCTCGCGCGCACCGCTCGCCGTAATTACCGTATCGTCGCGTCTCCGTGTCGCGCGCGCGCCGCCTCGTCTTCTTTTTCTTTCCGTGTGTCCGCACTCAATCAAAGCGCTATCGATTCCCCATCGCAACCATTTGAAAAAACGAACGAACGCTTGCACACGTGGAAATGTGAAAAGCGAACGTACCAATCGTGCTCAAATCGGAATCGATCTCTCAAAACGGAAAATATAAGCTCGTGGGATTTTCTCGACGAGGTCGAGAGGTGAGAGGCGCGCGTGTGCGAGAAACGGAGAAAGAAAGGGAGAGAGATGGGGATGTGTGTACAGGTGCGTGCACGCGCATGCACGCGCATCTATCGGTCACCCCATAACACTGGCGCTCGCGCGCATACACGGCGCTACACTTTTGCCCCAGTAACCGGCGCGGGCGCGCGACCTCCTCGCTCCAGTTATTATCCGCCCTCGCTCGCGGTTCGCCAGTCGCGTACCTGTATCACTTGTACGCGCGAAATGCGGAGTGACGCCACGGCGAACGGACGCGCCGCCGCACGCATGAACGTTCGTGACGTGTCGGACGCGTAAAACAGACGTGTGTTTTTGCGGATACGATCTGACGCGATGTTTTCCCGACACGGAAATTTTTCGACGCGCTTTGCGTTTCCGCTCCGGCAATATTTTTCGGCGTCGTTGACATAAAAATCTTCAATCTGTCAGTTTTTTCATCTCTCCGCGAAAAATACAGATATTTTTCTGAAATTCCGGTGCTTGATTCACAAATGGAATGTCGAATGCATCTCGTTTCTCCTTCTTTTTTATAGAAGTGTCGTTGATGGGAAGTCGTCGGTAAAAGATTGTTTTCTCCGGGAAAAATTTTCCGGGTATTTCGCTTGCGTGACACACTGTGACGCTCAGTTGAACATATTTTACGTTGTTACCTTTCACATAGTTTGAATAGTTTGCGAGGAAAAGCTCTTTGAGCTTAGACGCCGCGCGTTTAAAAGGTGACTATGTTATATTTGTCTTTTAAGTCGCTCAAATACGTACAAAAAACCGTTTGCATTTAACAAACGTGCCGACAAGTACAAATATTGTATTTTTTCCAAGTACAATTTGCTTTGACGCAAAAAACAAAACACAATTGCAGTTTATTCAATATCACACGCAAAGGTCGAACTTGCACGCTGTGTAGCTTCCGCTCAGATATTGAAACGCGAAATTTCGAACGATACCGTTTTCCAAGCAATATTCACCCCACCGCGTTTGATGTATTTGACAAGAGCGCGCGCGGCAAATGACATTATAATGATGAAATCTACGACGCAGCACGATAGAGATAATCTTGTTTGCGAGGGGGAAATTAAATTCTTCTTATCGACAACGCAACAGATGCTTTTAATATCTGACCTATTAAGCAAGCTGTTTGTTTTTGAGCTCGCAGCTCGAGAGCAGCGAAGCTCCGGAAGGAGGTTTCTTTTTTTCAATCGTTATTACGAATATTCATTACTGTTTGTCAATAACGAGTGATAAATAATAGCGAGTTGTTGATTCCCCGAGTCGAGCACCGATTGGATCATCACCAGGCGAGCGTAACAATAGGCGGTACCAAATGTTTCAAACTACTATCGTTCACCCTGTCGATATCTGATCTTTATCGACTCTTCTGTCAGGTTGAGCATCCAAAATTGATAATATCCATCGGCTGATCTGAACCACAAATTTTCTTTGCCGCGCAGCAAGTGTTTTCTACGTGAGCGCACTCGACACACACACACACATACACATAAACGCATACTCACACACGACACGTGCAAGAGTTCAGTAAATATATATATATATATAATATACATCTCTGTATATAATTTGTTTTCGACGTCGTCATGTGAATAGACTCCTTTTCGCGCACTCGAACGCGCCGCGCAAAAACATGCATTTTACTCCCATTGACCTAATTTTTCGTCGCTGATCGTGTTACGTTTTCGTTCGCCGGATGCGAAGGATCTCTTTTTATTCGCGACTTCACAAATCCGCGCTCGCTTGCGAACGAAAACGTAATCAACCGCGCTTTCATTCCTTATTCCGTTCACGGAGCCCGTGATTCCGCCGGATCTATTATCGTGCCTGCGGCATTTGTATAGTTAATAACGAGCGCTCATCCATTAGCCGCGCGTGATGATCGCGGACACGACCGGGCTTGTGGTGTTTCACTTTCGCCGAGTTTCGAACGAACGAGAACGCAACACTCGCGAGTGTCAAGTATTACAAATTCATATATTTGCGTGCTTCGATATTCCGCGACGTGATTATTGATTGAGCCGTTATTAAATTGAATCTCTCGCTCGTTTATTAATTAAACTCGCAACTGATGATTGTCGCTTCGATGTGATTATTTGCATCTCAAAACGTGTAGCCGCGCACTAGCGCGCGTAATTGATGTGTGTAATACTTAATTTTAAAACGCACTCGTCAAATCGATTTTTTATCGGACATCGACGTTGACGTTTTGAACTTTACTTGAGGTTATACATTTGAAGGTTCAAAGCAAGCAAAGCGAAACTATCAATATGAGCAGTCAAAGGAGTAGAGGATTTGCGATTTTACGACGGTGATTACGAGTCACGTCGCGTAAAAACCGGCTCTATGATCATTTATTTACGCGCTTCGCGACATAGTCGACGCTCGATAATCGGGATTTTTTTTCGAATTGGCGCTTTTTACGCAGAAACGACGGCGATCACGCACGATAACGTCGACGGCCGAAACCGCCAGGATCGACGATAAGTGCTAAGGGACGTTCACGTCGATTTTACCGCCGTGCGCTACGATGTGCAGCAAATGCTGTCGCGACTGCTGCCAAGGATCGAGGCACAGTGTGGACGCTAGCCCCACGCCAGGCTCCGATTCCGAGACTTCAGGTAAATGATGACAGCCGATTGTAACGAAGGGTGTGTTTAGCTGCCGATGTTCTCGTTACGATCTCTCTGGTCTTGCTACGCCCCAGCTGTCTGTCTTGCTATATCTGTCAGTTTCTTCTGATTTCATTACAAAACTTGATGTATTAGGAGATACATATGTATACACTATTATACTTTAGTTTAGTTTGTTTAGTTCATCCTCCTCGCTGTTGCAATAAAACTCTGTCGAATTTAGTTTCTTAGTTCACTACTTGTATCAGTGTATTTCTAATTTTACTAATTGCATCACACGCAATACGTGATACGAAAAGTTCGCCGTAAAAAACTCTGAGCAAATACAATTAAAATTAATCGGTATAAAATTTAATACGAAATTTCTTAATAGAGTACGCGTTGAAACATTTTCGAGGCGCGAAATGTTTATATCTTGCAACAAGTATCTGTCTGATAAAAGTACTTATTCGTTCAACGTCGGTAATGGAACACGACAAACTTTTTCTATGTACTTTCGCATTACATAATAATGTATATCCCGTTCGAAGAAAGTAGCTCGATTAAAGTCCAAGTTTGGCGAAACAAGTTGCGACTTTCGGATTAAATTTACTTGGTTCCGCGCGAATTTTCTTGTTGCTTTCGCGTTTCGATTACTCCGGTTTTCGCTTGTTCTTCGCACTTTCGCGGCGATGCCGACGAGCTTTGATCCACTCGCTGTGTTTTCCCCGCCGAAGCGATTTCTGTTTGCTTCGTCGAACGGAGTTTATTTCGAGCGTTCTTTCGAGGGGGGCTTTTCCTCTTTCTACCCCTTCCTTCCCGATCGCTTCAGGCGCTACCAAACTTCAACTAAAGTTCAGATGCATTCCTTCGATATCAGTCGCTTTCGCAATCACGAAGCTCCGCGGAACGCTAGTAGAATGTAAAGAGAATTCAAGCAGCGCGTATATATATTACTGTATTTGCGCGCAACGCAAATACAGTTTCTATCTTTGTGTTTTGTTTTATTTTTATGTTTATTAATGGTTCTTCATTTGTCAAATTAACTTTTTAGATTTAAAAACGTTAATTTTTCAATGTATGGTTTTGGGATTGATTAAATAAAAATTGAAGTTCTGTTGATTTTTTTTTTTACAATAGCGTCGAAATATTTTTAAAATTGGCAGCAAATATTTATAAAATTGGAAAAAATAATATTTTTCTTCATGTAACTGAAAATTTTCTGTGACCGATATTTTGCGCGTGATAAAACAAAAATTATGAAATACAAATACATAATAAGCATTTTTTTAATATGAAAGACACTTTTGCAACAGTTCCGATTTTAGAGTATCAATATTTTATTATAACAATTCAACGCGAGTGTGTGCGGACTTTTATCGAAGCTAGATTAACGACAACAAAATACAATATGGACGTAAAGAAAAGACGTCAAAATCTTTCGCAACCTTACTTTTCTCCGCTTCGTTTTATCGCAATTTCTTTTCTTCACGTGCTTTCCTATATATATATATATGTATATACTCATACACACATATATACACCATATAAAACTTCATATGAGTAGGCACTTTTAAACTTAGAAACCGTCGAATTAAGGCCAATTTACGTAAACTCTGTGAAGAAGATATCAAGATCTGGTAGATACGAGTTTCGCGAATTCTTTTGACATTAGTGTCACTCCACGTTACGTTACAAATTTTCTTTTCTTTCACTATTTTCTTGAAAAATTCTTTATGGAAACACAAGCCTCTTATGCAGGAGAATGACTCTAACTCGACGTCAAGATGGAATATATTCTTATTCAGCACAGTATATTGTGTCGTGTTACATGTAATTCCATGCACGATCGCGGAGTAATGTGTAAGCAAACTTTTCTGCATAACTCAACATTGGCCGCGAGTACTTCCACGCATTACATTTCGATATCAAGAGTTAGATCCTTTCGTAGACGTATTTTATTGCATGTTTTATTCTCTCTCTCTCTCTCTCTCTCTCTCTCTTTCTCTCTCTCTCTTTCGTTCTTCGTCTTTTCTACAGAGAGTTTTCCGTCTTGTTACAACACATCGGCTATTCTTCGACGTACACAAACCCTTCTTTGTACGATGGATAGGAAGCATTCACTGAACTCTTCTGAAATATGAGCATTTCGAGACGCATATATGCCGTTGACTTTTTTGCCGCCTTCCTCGCGAGACCTTTTTGTCAGAGATTTTATACCGTAAGAACTTATGAATAACGATCTATATATACACGAACTGTGAAAGAAATTCGACGGAAGCCGATAAGTAAAATCATCATCGACAAACTCGCGTTAACTCGATCCACAAGTAGTAAGATCAATAATAATTCGCACGTAATACAGTCAATCAGAAATTAATTCTTCTTATGTACGATCTGTCTCGTTTCTTTTTTTGCTTTTACTTCAAATGACTTTTAGATTATCTCACGATGGATTAAGATTAATAACGTTAATCCGACGACGATAAAATGGCAATTTAATCGGGTAAAATCTCGTGCGAATTTGAACTTTGACATTCTCATACGGTATTTCATCTGACGCACAAATAACAACGCCCACGTACACAATACAATGTGTACACAGTCGGTGCGTTAATTTCCATCGAAAAATATCCGGTGGCTCAATCGCGCTTATCGCTTTTCTACGGAAAGGGTCATCGCGTTACAACACGTTTTGCCAATTATCGCGACAGCGATCATCTGCGACGAGGCGAAATCGCGCGCGTATCACAAAACATCTATTGTCAGGGCGGGATCGATTGATGACCTATGCGAAGGGCGTACTACAATTTCCGTTTCCGAGCACTGTTCTATATCGCAAACAAGCGGCTTCCACCGGTCAGCCCCAATATAAATTCCGTTTACCGTGCCAAACGCGCCGTGAAAAAGTCTTGGAATCCCGTGCCTGTAAAACGGGATGCTTGCGCACGCCTTGAAAAAGAAACGGCGAAAAAAGCGCGAGTCGCGTCTCTTGCGCGCCGAGAATGCTCGCTTTTTCGCCTTTCTTAATATCGGCATGCTTTGACCTCTATACGCTCCCCATACGCTTCTCCGATGTGAGTTCCGCCTGAAAGTGCGCTCGCGAGTAATTTATACGTTCGCGTAATTTACTTTAATTTTTGAAAGCAATTATTTATATATATATATATTTTACACGTGGAAAATTTTGTGTTTATATTTGTATAATGTTATCGTAGCAGCTTAATTTAAAAAAATCTATTCTATCTCTTAGTTTTATTCCTCGATAAAACAAAAATTGAGATCCCGAGATGCCGTTTACAAATAAGAGTTGGCGCCTTTGCAAACACGCTCAAAGACGAAGGTTGGCACTTGTTAATGAATGCTCGGATTCGCATCTAACGAATGCTCTTCCGAAGAAAATAGGGTCGTCACGGTGCAAATCTAAATTCATATTTCCCGCGTGACCGGGAATGCGAAAGCGGCTACATAGATCCTTATAAATTCACACGGTCAACGTGCATATACATCGTCAACTCTCGGACAGGTACACAGCGGCAGGTACATAGTTGGCATAAAATATACGCGATTCGTGCGCGCGCTATATATCGCACATGCATATATGTATCCCCGCCGCGCGTATGTTGTGTACAGGATGTTCGTAATCAGTTGCATTATTCCACTTATTTATGAAGTAAAGCGTCGGAATATTGGAAAGCGGAGATTTGCAATTACATTGAGAAGAGAAATTGCCTTAAAAATTAAATGTTGAAATTCTTTACCAGAAAATAATTGAATTCTTTGAAAATTGTTGAACTCTCGTCTTTTTTCTCCTTTGACTTTCTATCGTCAGAATCAATGCATTCTTCGTTCGTGAAAAAGTAATTCGAAAACAGTTCGAGAAAAAAGAGATTTTACTATCATACTTCGGAATTACTATCTATAAAATTGTTGATGGATGACAGCTTGCTCTGGAAACACCCTGCGGATGTGCGCGGATGAGGACGCGCGTTTGGTCGACGAGTTTCGATTTACAGTTTGTCACGTGTAGACGTGCGCTTTGCATAAATATACACGCGCGGTTCCTAATGCGCGCGCGTGCAATCTCGTGTGCATATACGAGTCGCGTCTCACGGATTCGGTTTCACGCTTCGGCGTGCAGTTTGTCATATGTCGACGTGCGCATAACATAAATATACGATGCGTGCAAATGGCGAGAACGAAAAAAGACACTAGGACACTGTGGGAACCGCCTCGCTTGATTTTCGCGCGATTATGCATGCGTGGCTCACGACTTTGTATTATATGTGGAAAATGCAGAGGTGCACAAAAACCGATTCGCGCACTCGCGAGAAAAATGTGAGACATCCCGAGTATAGACAGCTTTACATCATTGCGTGCTTACGTGAAAAATAATGCAAGCTAGAAGAATAATCATTGCAAATTATAAGTAGAAAAAATAAATATTTTTCGTTCACCTATATAGTGAAGTTGTGATAATATGAAACAATGATTTTATTTAGACATTTCATGTGTGACTTTACGGTAAATCGTTAGCGACATTGGAATAATGCGAGAAAGATAGTTCGCGCATTTTCGAAGCATTACGTTTATGTTTCTTTCTCTCTGTGAAACTTGGTTTTTTTTTCTTTACAGAATATTGAAATAGCAGGCTGATTTCTACTAAGCCTCTGTAACACTCGTAACTTTCCGAAATTTGGACTTTAGCGCGTCTGAAACTTTTCGATGCTCATTAGCAAAGTGTGGTTCCTGGAAATTCCCGAACAGGAACACGCGCTGCCATTGTAATAATTGGAAATTTGCAATCAATGTGTATTCTCTTTTAAAATTCGATACTTAGAGCAAAGTACGAAATTTCAAAGTAATTATAATAGAAATACTTTCGAAGAAGCGTGTTACTTATAATACTTTGAATATTTTCTTAGCCGTCACAACATTAAGCTATCTACAAATTGCTTTTTTACTAATAAACGTTCTAATTGCTGTTTTTCTTTGTTGTTGTTTTTAGAGGAAGAGTGGAATCCAGATGGCAAGGGTCGGCAGTCTAACGATACCGGTGAGTCTCAGCTTCTTATGAAATTTCATTCGCGAATGCAAGAAGAAACTTCTTTTCTCTCGTTCTTTAGTTCTTTTTCTTTCCCACAGTTGTTAACTTACTTCATCTCGACTTCCGAGGCGTAAGTTTTATTTCTCTGCAGATAGAATATGATACATTTTGTAGAGTCATATTTTGTCTGTCATATTATTAGGAATCAAAAGATATTTTTATCAGTTCAGATTTTAGATATCAAGTTTAAATTAGGCAGCTGAAAAAAATAGTAAAACAAATATTATAAATTTTTATAGAAAGTTTTAACACACAGTTTTAGTGATAATGAACACAATTTCGAAGAGGCTAATAGAGACATTTCTTATGTCTAATTAAAAATTGTATCGCCTATCGCAATTTGATAAATTGTGTTGGATTTAAAAGTATGTTTTAAAAACTTTATTTAACACTTAACAAATGTATAATAATTATGGTAATAAGATTATTCAAGTAGCGTGGAACATTTGCCAAGTCGTCTTTTTGCTCACCTAAAGTGTTCAAATTTGTCGCAAATTGAGACGCTCATTACTGTCTCACGAAATCGACTGTTCCGCGAAGAGATTATCCAGATTGCATTGCCTGCAATCGCCTTTGGCTCCTGTTCCTGTTCTTCTCTCTTCCTCTCTCACCTTCCCCTTAACCTTTAAGAGTAGAAGCATTACGAGCTTAACTTAACCCCCCGGAATTAGTGAGGCGTCAGTTAGGTTTCCCCCGAGTTCAAGTTTCACTCGCTCCCTTCGTTTATTCTCTGAAGTGAATGCATCCTTCCCTCTTCGTTTGTATCGCGTGAAATTGATATGCCGAGTCTCGCACGTCTTTGCTGCAATTTCAGATTTGATACAGGGTTTCTGGATGACGCGCTCCAACTTGTATTGTTATGTACATTTTAGGAAAAAACTGAAAGTAGAACAGATATAAAATAATAATACATATTGATT
This sequence comes from Pseudomyrmex pallidus, assembly GCA_014825455.1. Classification (NCBI taxonomy): domain Eukaryota; kingdom Metazoa; phylum Arthropoda; class Insecta; order Hymenoptera; family Formicidae; genus Pseudomyrmex; species Pseudomyrmex pallidus. The sequence goes on along the minus strand of QVNV01017137.1, from coordinate 3,907 downwards.
GGCACCTGATGTGTTTTCGACCAAATAAAAATATTATTTTATTGTATATTTGTTTATTGCATTTAAAAGAACAAATATATGTATTATACTTTGAGATTGAAGTGACATAACGATAAAATTGCAACAGATAATAAAAGAGAAGCTCGATTGTTTTATCGAATATATTCTCGAGAAAAATATTCTATCTAATAAAACTAATTTGATTTGATATTGGAAAATATTGACGAGAAAAAAGCACATATTTTTTCGCAGCATATTTTAGTTCATTTTATGCTTGATTCTCTGTGAGAGTTATAAGCAAAATATGAAAATAGCATGATAATTTCACTCAATGATTCTGCGTGTAATAAGATAAAAATTCAAAGAAAGATATTTCTAAATTATATTCGTAATATCTTCGCACGCGCGCGCGCACGTTCGGTATCTTGTTTATGTTAATTTAATATCTCATGTAATTATCTCATACATCATAATTATACTGATCTTTCATGATTAGTAAATAAATCTTTATTAAACTTGATTGCGCGTGATGTTAATACGTGCGTATTTGTTGATAGCTTTCTACAATTTGCTACATTTTGTTTACACAATACGCGCAGAATAGATTCTTCATTCTTAATTGTTATTGAGTTAAATAGGTAATTATTTATAATATATTTATTTAAACAAAAACCAAAAGAAATGCAAAAATAAGAGGCAAAGAGTCTTCCTTTCGGTTATTGAAAATTTTATTTTTTGGAGTTCTACTTCTCTGCAGTCTGTTTTTTATCTCAACCGCTAGATTTTTTTCTCAGTTAACTCCGAAAATAAGTAAATTCCGTAAGGTAAAACTCTGTGGATAACCCGTCGACGTACCGGCTCTCGATGTTAATCTTCGCCTTCGTCGGAGCTGGCGTCGCCGAGATGGCGTGCTGAGTCCGACGCCGACGTCGGCGTCGTTGCGACGTCGTTGTACCGACACGCCTCTGGCGAACATCCTATGTAACTGACCGCTCTGACCGATCTTTTTAAACGATGTCTCTCGCCACACCCTCTCTTGTCAGCTTCCACTTAAAAAAAAATAGTTGCGTGTCAGCGCACGCATTGCGATATTACAAAAATATTTCATTAGGTTTGGAGAGGAAAAAATGTATCAAGACTTAGACATCTTAATATTTTATTCTTTACATTTTCACTATATTACTGTGCTACATTATTGTGATGTAATTATTGATTCACATGCCATTTTCATTAAGTCATAATTTTTTACGACAATTTTACCACTGACCATATATATATATATATTTGTCTCACTCTTCTTACGCATCAATTTTATAAAATAATGTTGTCTCTAATTCTCGCTGTAAAGTTTTCAATATTTTTAATCATAAAGTACAAATGATTTAATTTTAATCATAAATATTATTTTTAATATAAATGATTGAGGTCGGATAATGTTGAGCACGTAACTACTTTTATGATTTAAAGCCGAAGCAGAGTTTAAAGCAATTTTTGTAAACCGTTTATTTATAGAATTTGAAAGCTGATATTACTGAAAATATATATACATGAGTAGCATGGAAACATCTGCCATATTTATACGTGAATAATTTCGATGAAGGCAGAACAAAATGCGTTTGTTACCCTTCAGCTGCAAAATCGATTTGACGATAATACGATGAAACTCATTTTTCGTCAACCCCTCGTGCAACACGACTGAATGAACAGCCAAATTCACGAAGCGATTAATCCAATCGATACATAGTTTGATTCGTTCGCCAACAATAGTTTCAGCATAAAATTGAAAAAAACAGACTGCAGTGACAAATTTAAAAATGATGTTTATTAAAAACCATTTTATATTTATGTCTATTTAAAACATTTTTGCCCCTGTGTTTGATCTGTTAAAAAAAATTATTCTAAAGAGGATGGGGTTAAACCACCCTCTTAGGGTCAAGGATTAAGCCGACAACCATCGATGCAAGCGACGACAACGCGCTGCCGAACGGCTTATCGCCTTATCCGCGTCGGTCGCGTTTGCTCGCTCGGGTAGGATGATAAAGAAGAGACCGTCGTCGGCGCGAGTCACACCACCCTCACACAGCCTCCCTCGCACGACTACCCGCAGTATCCGCCCCCACTATTCTGCTCGCCATGTGACGAGCGGCGACGCGGTGCGGATTCTCCGTCAACTAATATTGATTATAAAACCGGCGGCGGCAGCGGCGGCGGTGGCGGTGGCGGCAGCGGTGGCGGCGGTTTCTTCAGTCCCCTTTTTTTCTTTTACTAACTGGAGCCACGGGCGGCAGTACACGCGCGCGAGACACAATACGCCCGTAGTGTGCGTCGTGGCGGCGGCGGTGGCGGCGGTGGCGGTGACAACGGCGGACTATTCTCGTGAAGATTTGCCGGACAGAGGCGGCCGGCTCGCGGCTCGGTCGGTGAAGTGAATAAAGGTAGCTTCTAGTCAGACACGCGTCGGACCGTACAGTCGTCTCGTCTGTGATCTCATCTCGTCTCGTCACATCTCGCCGCGCTCGTCGACTCCGGAAAATACGCACAGAACTTGCTGCGTGCGACGGCAACGACGTCTCCTCGTTGGTCTTGTGAGAGGGTGCATTGACTCCAGACGCAATGTAAGTAAACGAGGGTTGTGAAGGGCAGCGCGTGAGTCCCCTAAAAGCGCCGGAGTAAAATTTTGTCTCTTCTCGTCGGGTTTTCAAGCTAACAGCAGAACGGTGATAATGTTGTTCGGTTTTAAAGTTTTTTTTTTTTGATAGAACTTCATTTCCTTTTCGCGTTTCCGTGCGGAAAAAAAAACAGGCAACGTGACTAACTCGACTAAGCGTTTGCGAGGGCCGTGGCTGCCCTTGGGAACTGAAAATATATACGCTCGCGTGCTCGTGTGCTTTCGATACATTTCTCTCGCGAGAACTTTTGCAGAAGGTCGCATTTTTTTCTCGAAGGAAGTGTGAATAATAAAACGAGAGAAGGGGAATAGATTTTGATGATATCTTTCATAGTTCGATGAAAAGTCTATTTTGATGAAACAGTTAAAATAACGCGATTATTTCACTCTGTAAAGTATTTCACTCTCTTCTTCGGTTATTATTATAAATTATTAAACGTATATTTAAACACTGCTTTGTAATAAGTTCACATTTTAATAGAAGTTTGCCATTTTTCCATGTTACAAAAACTCTATTGTTTTACGCAAAAAAAGAATTATTTGATACTTCAAAGGAATTATTTGATTTCAAATATATCAAAAGAGAATTGTTTTATGTTTATTTGCAGGAATACGATATTTCGAATAATTTTGAAAATATAGATACGCGAGAGAGAATGAAACTATAATATCTTCTGTAACGGAATTTGTTATAGCGGTTGAATTTGTGCCAACATCTCGAAAGTGCAATTTCACAAAATAAGTAGACGCCGCTGTGATATCGGCACAGTACACTTAAGAAGACCGAGATGGGATATCGCTATTAAATATTAATGAACTTTTAGAGTTTAAAGCTCTGTTTAAAGCTCTTCTTTGTAAACTCGTTTCGCTGCTACACTGTTGTCACTCTTCTTTTCAAGAAACGTTATTGATCTGCAAAGAGATCGTTGACATCTTACGGACTGCAGAATAATTACAAAAAAAAAAAAAAAATTATCACCGCGTTCTTGATTTAATTTGAGAAAAATTCAAATACATTACAAATAAATTGTATGTAACTGATAATTATATCTGGTCAAAAAAAAGAGAGACGCGATGATCCGACATAATATGTGAATAATTGTCTACTGTTCGTTTTTTTGTCAAATCAATATTTTTGACGAATTCTCGTGCGAGATAACCAGTTTTAAGCGCTTTAACGTTATCATCCGGTTCTGAATAGAAGCGACGACACATATAATATATATGTATACACATATA
>QVNV01017135.1:0-10409 GCA_014825455.1 Pseudomyrmex pallidus | reverse complement strand
TTTTTTTTTTTTTTTTTGGTGTCTTTAAGCATTTTCTCATTGTATCATTTTTTGTGTTTTTTAATACATCCTGTAATACATCTTTATATTTTTTTTCCTCGTTCTTTCTCTTGTGTCTTGCGAATCCTTTAGTATTTATGAAGCCAATAAATGGTATGTTCAATGCCATATAACCCCACAAAAAATCAAACTGGGTTTTTCAAAAAGATTCGACACGGTTTAATCACAAATAACATTTATGTAATAAAGATCTTTACTCGGTACATAACCTAACCTTGCCGACTTAATAAATGGTTCAAGAGAAAACTAACAATAAAGTGTTTAACCACGCATATTTATAAATAATCTTGAAGTAATTGGTACATTTGTTCCTTTTCTTCTGTTTATCCTCTTGTGATTTCATGGAACGTTACGTTTAAAGTGTTAAAGAGTTTAAAGTGTTAAGGAGTTTGGCACGCTTTTATATTTCAACATATCTGGTAATCGAGTGCTTTCACGTATGTGTACACAACAAAACAATCGCGTTGCGGGCGGTCGTTCGAAAAAAAAAAGCAGAACCATATACGATTTCCTGAGAACGAGCTGCTTGCGATTTAAAAGAACGAGAAAGGTCAAAAATCGAGCAATACTGAGAGAGTAATAATTATCGGCGCCGGCCGGAAGTAGGTGGTAGTTTAAGCGGACGAGACCGCATAAAAAGGGATGAAAGGACAAGCCGATCGGGATCGCTCGCTTAATACGGGCCGGAGAATTAGTCGGTACCGATAATGAGAGGTCGCTTTCCTTTTGCCTTCTTGGTTGGCAAATAGGGGTGTCATCGTTAAACTCTTAGTGAAGTGAGAGAAAATAAAGGTTAACAAAAGTGAAAAAAGAAAAAAACATTCTTTAGGTAAAAACATTGTTACAATCGTCAAAATTGAACAATATTGATTAAAAATATAAAGAGATAAAAATATAAATGTAAGAAGTATTCTTTTAACAATAACAAGAAAACTGAGATTTATAAAATTATACGCACATTACTTGCGTGTGTTAAAAAAATTTACTTACAATCTGCACTTTCGCAAAAGCTATCGTAAAGCTCTTCTTCGTATAATTCAGTTTATTCTTAGGTAGTTTATTTCTGACATTTACCGTAATTAGAAAAGGTCACTCGCGAATTGCCATCTATATAATCTACGGCGATGTATTTTTACGAACTTAAAGAAGCGTGACGAACTGCGACGCTATCCGCGCAGGTTTTAAAAACCAATATGTTTTGTAGAAAAGGAGCACAAAGTCTAACTATTATAAGAAAATAAACTTTTGATATAGAAATTGACGCAACATTGTGTTTTTATTTATTTGATCGCGTGATCTAATTAAAGAAGCCATCCAAGTTTATAGACTTACAAAAGAACGTAAGCGTAAGTTTTTGATTTATCAGATAAAAACTTTACACTTACAAGATTATGTATCGCGTCGCTAACGTTTCTTGTCTCGGACTTTATTTAATTAGAAAATGAAAAGAGAGATAGAAAGAAAAGCTATCGATTCTCCTTTAGGAATATAATCTTGTTTTTATTTTATATATATATATATATATATATATATATATATATATATATATATGTAGCAAAAAATCATATTATTTATTTAACAAATAACGTTTAAGATACGAGTAGAATAGACAACCGTGCGCATTGTTGAGAGATTGTAGTTGCAACAGTAAAGCAACTACAACTTGGACCCAATTAATCTTTTCCGTTGGGTTCTTCGCACGCACGAACGGTTTAACGAGGTTTCTCGAAGCAACGCGCCGCCAACGCCGAAGACCGATTAATCTTCCCGCGCGAAAGTTTCCCGAATCACATAGAAAACACCGCCGTAAAATTAGCTAACACCATTCTAGGTGAGAATCTCCCGGATTTCTTCTCCTGAGGCAATGATGCTGCAACTATAATCCGCCATCGCGGGTAGTATAGACGGAGCAAGGAATCGTCCCAGTGGGTTGCCGCCGAGCTTCGCGCCCGATCACCCTTTGTTTGGGAAAGCGAATCGCCGATTCATCTTGGGGATATAATTATTTTTCGTAGCAACAAACTTTAGACGATGCGCGATGGGGAGTCCTCTCGGAGCCACGGAATCCGTGCCGCATCGCTGTTGTAAATTCGTTACAGATGATTTCGCACTATTTCTTGCGCTCAACCCTCTCGGAAAAATTTCACATTGTGTTTGCGCCGATACCGCACACATATGTGACACACAACTGCAATATATTGAATCCTTTTTCTAGAAAATTCGAAAATACGTATAAACACATGTAGATAATAAATGAGATACATCTGTTTTGCGATTCTTCTTGCGTAGCGTGCTTCTATATTTATAACTATGAAGATCCTCACGGGATAACGTATTCTCGCAGAAAAAAAAAAAGTTTCTCGAGAAACAAGCCTGACGATAGACCGCCGGAGAGATTAACTCTTCCTCTCTTGGTTCCAAAGGGCGAACAAAAGAATGGAAGGTCCTGTGACACGAAGGAAAGAAGGCGACACGCCGTTATTCCCCAGACGCTTTATCTGCCTCTCGAAGAAACAAAAGTTCGCCACCGCGACGACGAGGACGACGACGACGACGACGACGACGACGACAACGACAAAGATGGCGACGGTGGTTGGCGATGCTCACGACTATCGATCTTTTCGCCCTTTCGCATGGTGGTCCCTCGCGGGGAATAATGTGCGGCGTCGGAGATATACCTTGATCCACAGATATCCAGCGGTCACGATCTCCGCGAACTTTTATATCGGAGGGTCGTTGAAGTTTTTCGGCGCGCGTACTTCAAAGAAGTTCTCGCAGAAAGCAAGAGAGAAAAGAGAGAAAAGAGCGGGGAGGGGGGGGGAGAAAGAGGAGAGAAAAGATCGTCGACAAGTCCATCGTCAGTGCGCCACCATCAAATATTCTATGAATTCCGAGTCGGCTTTGTGTCGGAATACGGCGATGGCGTCGCAAAAGGAGATATTTCGCCGCATTAAATTTTTATCGAAAACTTTTGCAACGTGATAAAATATTACTTGTGCGCATTAAATTTTTATCGAAAACTTTTGCAACGCGATAAAATATACTTTATTTGCGCGCCACATTTTCTTACATTTATTTATTTATATTGTGATGCACACGAGCTTTCCATAATTTTCGTAATCGATAAAATTGTTTTGCAATAGTTTTCCAACCTGTTATTATTATCATCTTTCTTTATTTTCTTTTTCATATCACGCAACGCACGAACGTTTACTGTATTATACTTGAATGTTATGACATGAGACTTACGAAAAATTCCGCAAATAAGAGAATGTAAATAAACGTTATTTAACTCCCAGCATATGTGACATGTAATTTACTTTTTCAATTTCACTTAAATAAATTTAAAACTTAATTATAAACATATATATACATATCGGTATATAATATAAAAAGAAGGTTTCTTTAACACATCAACCGTTAACGTAGCTATCTCTTAGGTATATCTCGCGCTTAAGAGCAGTTGCGCGAAAAATGGCGATCTCATCAAGAAGTAATACGATACAACGCTAGCCCGCAATTGAACAGCGAAAAGAAACCTTTGAACTGGCAGAAGCCATAATTTCGCAAAATGAGGTAAGCTTCGTCTATCTCCTCCTCGGGACGTCCCTCAAGGCTGACATGGGGTTACACCCCCTTTTCTATGATCGCCCCATCGCTCCGACCAACCCCCTTGTGTCATGTTGGGGTTGCGCGCTGCACAACTGACCAATAAGCTATCCCTCGCTTATGTCCACACCGACTATTCGATCGATAGTTAACAGTATCCATGTAACTTTCTCCACCATCAGTTCTCTCGTGTGTAACACGCGCTTTGGCATTGCACGATATTTCGCAGAAATAAATAATATGCCTCGCGGTTTTCCAACTTTCAGCTCAGTTCGCTTAGAAAAAAAAAAAAACTTTCTCGTTGTTGGATAATAATTTTGGTATTTAATTGTTAGCTACTTTACTTTCAAGAGAAACACATGTAATAATGATAAAGAGCTCATAATTAAATCGTTCAATAATAAAAACTATTGTTCCTTAAAATCATAAAGAAAAAAACGCTATATGCTTTATTCGGCAACGTTCTGTTTCATATAATTTTCATTTCGAGTCCATGATAAAAACCGCACTTTAGATCAGCGTGAGTTTTTCAAGTAACCTATCGAAATGATATAAAGCTAACAAGAGCGCCAGATACTTAAAAGAGCCACTTATTTTGCATCGTTGCATTTTTATTCGGTCGAGCTTTGCGCGGTATCGGGAGAAACTTTTCCATTAAAATCTGCTGTGAAAGTTGCTGACGACCATCGATAAGACGGTCTGACGTAATTAATAGCGGCCGCAACGAGATATGGCTAAGTCGACGACGACGAGGGAGAGAATAATGGCGAGCTAAGAAGCTCCGTTGCGGCGCGCGGCACATTCGAAAAAAAAATACCGCCAAGATGAGAGAACTTTCTTTATTTCGAATTTTTCGTGTTCTTCTTTGAATTATAAAAAACTTTCGAGAAAACTTATCATTTACATAAAAGTTTGATTTTGAAACAATTAACTTGCACGAGAATATTTATACAATACAGCAGATAAAAAGAAAACAAAAAAAATCTCTTGATCTGCGAGAAAGTTGGCACACGTTCATCCTGAATATTATAATGTACGCGCTTATTATATAGAGAAATAAATTGTCAGAGGCTTTCCCCACTCATTCTCAACGAAGGTACCCGATGAAAGATCGCTCAGGGTGGATTGGCCGTTAATCAGCAGCAAGGGGCTACTGATTCAGGAATTTTTAATGGCCGATTTCTCTCCACCTACTCGCGGCGGTTCTCTCGCCATGGAAAACGCCGTCGATTAATTCGGGGGGGGACGGCGACATTTTTGCGAAGAAGTTTCTTTCTTACAGAAGACAATGCCAAGGGATCTCTCGGAAGTTATAAAAAGGGAGGATCCGAACAAAGGGTGCGAGAACGTTGGAACAAAGAACAGATAACAGAACCGAGCAAAAAAACATTGGGACTGAGCAAGAATCCACGCGCGCCCGTCTTATATTATATAAGATCATTCCAAGCCAAAGGCGTTTGTTCTTGGGAAGAGAAAAATTATCTACCAAAAGCAGTTTGCTCTTTCTGCTGCTCGAAAATCTTTGACTTGTTTTTTTTTTTTTTTTCAGATAAGACCGTCCAAACAAGAACGCTCTGACAATTTAATTATCTCTCGCGTTGGAAGATACAACCACCATTTATTTATTTAATAATACATACGAGTCTGGAATAGAAATATTTTTTTCAATTGTGGAAACACAAATTGATAAGTAGTCAATACCACCGCATGCAGATAATGCAGATAGATACACACGGTTGTGAAAATGGCAAGAAATGAGAAGCGAAGCGGAAAAAAAGAATGGCGTGAGATCTCAAGCGACGAAGAAGCGTATTTAAAAAAAAAAAAAAAGGAAAAGAATCTCGCGCGGAGCTCACCATAATGAAAACATGAATACTTGAAGCTCTCCCACCGCCCATAATTATATCTTCGCCCTCGAGCCACGAGAGATCCGGAGAGAAAGAAAGAGAGAGAAACGCGGACGGCAGAAGAAGGGGCGGAAAAGAATTGAGGGGGTGGACAAGGGTGCCATTTCTGTCCCCTAAATAATTAATTCCGGCAGCGCCGCCGGCTTAAATGCGCGGAGAATGAGGGAAAGGGAAAAACTTCAGTGTAGGTAGGTATATATACCGGGGACACAAGTCTGTGCCGGAGAGAGATTCGACCCCGACCCTCGAGACGCTCGCGCGCGTGCGAAATCGATTGCATCGAATCAAGAATACAGCGGAGTGGTATTTAAAAGCTGCTGAGCTTTTTCCTGTGTCGGTGCCGTCGCGCAATTCTCAGACTCGTAAACCATTATCGTTGTACAATGAGCGAATATCACTGAAATTTTCTTTCTTGACAAAAAAAACTATTTGGTCTCTCTCTCTCTCTCTCTCTTTCTCGGGTAGATACACTTCGTCGTTCTAAGCAACATTAAAAAAATATCTTCTTCTTTAAAATATTTTGAAGATAAAATGAGACCGAAGAAAGATTGATTGATCGATTGATTGAATCTGAAGGACAGAAGGAGATCACTGCGGTTCCTTTTAAATTAAATCGCTAATCTCTATTCTGCTTTCGCATTTGTGCGAGCTCAACGGTCGGTTGAATTTCGCAAGGCGCCTCGTTGGAAGATAAGACGGAGGATTAATGGTCGCGGCATTAGGACGTAATTTTATGGGGATTATTTTAAAGGCCTTCTTAGATCCAGTGGCTCAGTTGCGATTATCTAGACATCATTAATCATACGCTCCGCTTTAAACTTCGTAAACGCGATACCAAAAACTTTTGAAGCACCATTTACCCGGGCGCTACAAGCTTTTACCCAACGTTGTTCGAAACGTTTCTCACTTAAACTTTTAAACATTGACAAAGTAAACAACATATATGTACTCATATATGTAACTCATCATATTGTTAATTTATGTCTTCTGAGAGGTCTCATTGCGATTCGAATTCAAGATCTTTTTACACGTTTGACACTTTTGTACGTTTATATTTTTTTAAACATAGTTAATGAAAATAAATATCTACATTTTCCTTAAAATTATCATAGCTTTTTCAAAGTTATCATGTTTATCACAACCTACAATTGCCATTCTTTTTTTTTGTGTGTGTGCAATATTCATTTTTGATACAAGTATGTCGCCTGCGTAAGAAATTGTTAAAAAGCTTCTGTTTTGTGTTCTAAAAGATAAAACTGCCACGCCCTGTCTCAAGTTGTTCACCAATCCGAAAGCGAGGGGCTTGACCGGTAGAGTATTACGTCAATGTTACTGCAAACTGACTGGGAAGCACAGTCAAGGAAGGGTTACGAGAAGGGTTAAATAAATCAAAGCGCTTTGATTGGTCGCGCGCGCGGCGAGTCGACGAGGGAACGTCAAAAGGGTTCGCAGAGAATTAAATTGCGAGTTCACCGCGCCATTTTGAATTTCTTACGCCTCCAGAGCGGCCGCGTTTGCTTTAATCCGACAACCTCGTTCATTAATTCTTCTCTTTCGCATAATTGGATTTAGTTAATTTATATCGCTCGTTTTTTTTGTGTAAACGCGATATTAGAGATACATATTCTTAATCCCGACCGTATATGCTCCTTCGTTGAATCTTCTGTGTAGTCAGAATCTTACTTAAACTACCATACCTTAATCTCGCGAATGACTCAACTCCGCGAAAAAAGTAACGTAATAAAAGACCCTTGAAATCCACCGACCGAGATCAGAAAAAAGCAAAAAAAAAAAAAAAAAGCTGTCTGCACTCGCGCACACACACGCGCGCGCGTTGCATAAATATTATTAAGTTTGACCGATGAAGCATGCCCGCATCTGCCCAATGAGAGAGAGAGAAAGAGAGAGAGAGAGAAAAAAGAAAAGTGAATGATTTTCAGAATCCTCGAAAGCCGATATATACGTTTGACAGTGGTCTTTTGTATGATTTTTTTCTGTTTTTTTAAATCTTTCTGCGCATACGACATTGTGTAGGTATAGAAAAGTTTTTCAAGAAATTTTTTATATAAACACACGTAAAACATACACATATGTCGAAAGCACGAGAGTTACTTTTGATTTACAATTGAAAAATGAAAAAATAAATAAAAGCTATCTGTGTTTCAAAATATCATTTCTCAAAAGTACTACTTGTCGCTTGGAGTGTTATACAATTTTATTGATTTCTCTAGTTTGATTTGTATTATTGATAATGTTACACACATAACATGAAAAAAAAGAAATAGATATATATACAATGTATATATGTATGTGTATACACATGAATATAATATGCATGCAGAGTTATTGCGTAAAATTATGCCGAGCCGAAAAATATATGCGACAACACGAAGGATCTACAGATTAGAGATTTGAAGCGCGTGGGCGAGTTAACAATGGAACGCTCATGCCTAACACCTGCTTAGGTGGGAATTAGGAAACAAATATTAACATCTATATTTTCAGCACAAGCAAGGCACATACAAGCAAAAAAAGCGGCTTTTGTTTGGCCTAAAAATTTACAAAACTTGCCACAAATTTGAGGTTTTACATTACTGCAAAAAACAATCAAAGGTTTGCAAAATTTAATTTTAAATAGTTTAGAGTAATTTCGTAAATTTGTTTTTTTTATTGTATGTGATAACTCCTTAATTTTATCTCTGTTTTTCCGGCCATTTTTTCTTGTTTATCTGTTCCTCTAACAGAAAATATTTTAATTACCTATTTAGTCGTATACATTCGCGTGCATATACACATGTTATACAAAAATATTGTGCGCGTGCGTGTATGTGTACGACTAAATACGACGAAATAAGTAATTAAAATATTTTATAAATATATGCAAAGTGTTATTAAAATCAGAATTTTCAACGAATTTTCTTACATTTCCTGGACAAAAACACTATTTTCTTTTTTTTTTATATCCTGCGTGTAAACAGTCTGTAAGTTTTCACGATGCATCGATACAACCCATACGCCTATACTTGACTTTTTGAATCATTTCTTTTACTTTTCTGGATGAGACAAGCTTGTGCTCGGCATGTTTTTAAGTTCGTCTTGTTGTTGCGCCAAAAGTTTCTTCTAAACGTCCTGTCGTTTAAGTAGCATAGTCAACAGATTGTATCACTGAATCGAACTAGCATAGGAAGAAAAAAAGAGAAAGAGAAAGAAAGAGAGAAAGAGAGAGAGAGAGAGAGAGAGAGAGAGAGAGAGAGTAAAAGAAGAAGAAAAAGAAAAAAAGAAAGAGAACACAATATCTGACTTGACCGATATTTGGCGGTTGCTGAGTTTCCGCTTCCGGAAGCACGAGCGCAATAAAATGATCCACGAGCCGGAAGGTGGAGAAACGGCGACACCGAGATCTCGAAGGAGGGTAAAAAGCAGCAGCCTGTTGCTGCTTGCGTGGAACTACCGTGAGTATATATATATATATATATATATATATATATGTGTTACGTACATGGTTATGTGTGCGCGCGCGCATGTGTGTAGATGAGGATTGTATGGGTACAGAACTATATACGATAGAACCTCACAGGATGAGTCGGCGCGGGTGAACACACGAAAAGACGACCCGACATCATGTCGTAGTTGCTTGGAGAATCTCTTTTCCTTTTATCTGACTCTGGTATCTTGCGAGCTTTCAAAGCGTCGGCTTCATTGTCGCGTCGACGACATAACATCCCACTTGTGCGCGTTCGTTTGCAGCGAGAATTTTAATAGCGCAGCGATAATAACGATGCGTGTGTTTTGTCACAACGCAAGAGCGATCTCTTTTGAATCTCTCGCTGCTACCTCGCCTTGAAATGCGGCGATTCCTTTAGTTACAAAAAAAAAAAAAAAAGAGGTAGTCTTATATCTCTCTGCCAGTCAAATAAAACACCCGTCTGCAAAAAAAAAGTATTACGCACTTGGCAAACAGCATTGCGAAGGTGAGAAAACCAGACAAAGATGATGCGAAAATCAGAGAAAGAGCGAGAGAGAGAGAGAGAGAGAGAGAGAGAGAGAATGGTCTCGTGGAATTCTTTCAAGGGAACCATTTGTCAGTGTCCATTAGTGCGGTGGCAGCGGGACGTTTAGCGCGACACAATGTTAAAGAGTTGTGTATTTGCGAAGTTAAATGAACCTTGCACCGTGGGCGGCGATTGTGCAGCTGGCGGAGTAGCTGCCTCTCTCGCTGTCGCGACAAGAAGCTATAAGGGACGCCTCTTGAGATCTGCCCATGCGAGAAAACTGCGCGAAGAAGATCTGCTGCAAGAAGCGGGAGCTGCCGGATGACAAGGCGTGTGCTTCCCTTTGCTCTATAAATAAAGGTAAAAACTCTCTGATCGTATGAGTTAACCTGCGTCGTCTTTTGCCCCTCCTGTGTGTAACGTCTCCTGTGGAGAAAGCGAGAAAGGCTAAGGTACATCAGAAGATCGGAAGATACTTGTACTCATCTTTACCCCATTCTTTGCTATTCTGACGAACTTAACCATTCTGATGAGAGAACGTCTTTGTGTGTGTAAACTTTTGAAAGTCAACAAGTTCTTCTTTAATAGGGGAGGAAAAAAGATGGAATAAGAAAATACCGCGGACAAGCATCATTTATCATTTATTGATTTCTACCTTTTTAGTATGTATGTGTGTGTATAAAACGTCTTATGAAAATTCAATGTAAGTTCTACAAATTGTCAATATAAATACGGTATAAATGTCATATAAATATTATTGTTTTTCGGTGGCCTAACAGGGAAGGCGACGGCCCGGAAAGCCGGAGCATCCAGGTTCGACTCCTGGCCGAGGAGTTTTTTT
>QVNV01017134.1:0-13963 GCA_014825455.1 Pseudomyrmex pallidus | reverse complement strand
TATAATTATATATGTTTGTATATGATTTCATATATTTATATATGATCATATAAAATCATATCGCGCCAAATTTCGGATCAGATTTTATACGATTATATAAAATAATATCCAACTTATATAAAATCATATCCAACTTATATAAAATCATTCGACTTACATAAAAGTTTATACAATCATATAAAATCACATCCGATCCATATATAATCCTGTATGATCAGATGATTTTCCATTTTTTCTCGGGTATCCATTGACTGCGTACGGCTTACGGCCGGTATTCGAACAAAGAAGATATTTTGTTTTCGCGACATCTTCTCGCCAAGTGCGAGTTTTTTTCGAACACAGAAAACGCGTAAAAAAATTGATATTCGAAGATACAAACCGGAAAAAAACTATATTGTTGTACGGAGAAACACGTGCAAGTTATGTTTTACTTTTGCATATAAAAACTACAGTCGAAATTTTTCTGCCAACAATTTTTTTCCGAACACCGCGACGTCGCGTGACAAGAATTACTTTACACCGACCCGTTAATGGTCGAAGATATACAAAACCAAAATTATAATTGTTGTGACATGTGCGGAGAAACATACATAGACTGTATTTTAATTTACATTTGTGTTTTATCTCTCCAAGCAGAAACGCAATTTGGAAAAAGTCACTTCTAAAATTAGTATGTGTGTTGGCGGTTATCGCGCATTTACATGTTGAAACTGTTATTTTATCGGAGCGCGTTTATCAATAATTTTTTTTTGTTTTTTGTTTTATCAGTGACGTGAGAGTTCACTTACGTAACGGATTCGGGGCTGTATAGTAATATCCCGATCTTTCAAAAAATTGATTTGTCACAAAAACAACGTTTACGTAAGACGCGCGATAAGGAGACGTATGCGCGCGCGCATAAAACTTCACAAAAGATTAAAAAGAAAAAAAAATTCTGAAAAAAACACGAGAGAAGAAGATATCTCTCGAAACAAATTAAATTAATCCCACGCACGTTGCCGTCGCGTACGTTGTCGCCGCGCGATAAAGCGCGATTTATTTATCTCCTCCCCACCGCGATCTTTTATTCTTTTTCTCTCGTTTTGACGTTAATTCGCGATATCGTCGTCGCGTTTGGGAATAACGTGATGCGCGCCTCCTCATTCTTCTTCGCTCCGGTAATGTAATTAAGTAATTAATGCACAAACGCCGCGGATATACGCGGATATACGCTCGCACGACGGAATCGCGGGCGGAAGTCACTTTATACGCTAGCGCGAGCGGTTAATGCCTGCGGGGGTTGTTGTTGGGCGTGTGTATATCACGGGGGGGTTGGAGGAAGAGCGGCGGATTTCGCCGGTAGTCGCGCGGCGGCAGCGCGGCGTTGGATGCCATTAACAGCGTTTCGCCGGAAATGTAAAGCATAATGCGCTCGGCAGCTCGTGGATATGGAACCTATTACCATTCGCGTGTATAATACCACCGCCATCCTCCTCCCCGTCACGCGTTGTTGCGCGCTGTGTTCTCGCCGCGGAGCGAGAAATGGGAGCTTCGACGACGAGCTCGTCCCGCGAGGAGACAACCCGTAAGGAGAGACGAGACTCGCGAGAAGTGTCGTCCTCGTCGTCCAATAAGTTGGCGTTTGCAAAAGTTCGGACTTGCGGAAACTCTCTCTATCTCTCTCTCGGCAAAAGCGCGTCCCGCGAAGGGACAATCGAGAGGGAAAGTTACGGAGTTACCGCTCTCGATAATAACGTCGCGATAATTTTGTTTTTTTTTTGTTTTTACAATCCCATTGGACCGCACGCGAGACCAAAAACGCGGAAGTTTCGGCCGTTTCGCCGCGCTAGAAAGCGGAGGAGTTTCTGGGTTCGAGTTCGCTAAATCGACAGCTTGGCGTCTTGCAAACAGAAGCGACGTGATCCTGTTTGCGCTCAGTCGGGCATAATCCGAGGTAATCCTCTTGCACAATATGCGAACGCAATACACACATCCACCCTCTCTCACCCTCGTCTGTTGTCCGTCTTTCTCGCTCCCTCTCGAGAGAGGGACTCGCGAACGTACGTATGTGCGCCTTTCGCGCCTCTCTCGTTTGAGTTCTCTCTTTTTTTTTTTACCTCCCCTGCTTTTTCTCGGGGTTCGTATCTCATCTCTCTCGCGCGTCTTCTTTGCGCGCAAGAAAACTCGGCTTTGTGTCGCAGAGTGCAAAGAGCATCGCGGATAATGAAAGGGAAAAAGAAGGAGAGCAGGAGGAGCGCATGGCTCGAGACACGCTCCGTGATAAATCCGTTGCGCAGCTTGCGGACGCGAGGTGTCTTATAAATTATAATATCGAGGATTTCACTCGATTCTCGAGCTCGTGAAAACATCATCCGCGTACGAGAGAAAGAAACTCTCTTCGTTAGTGCCGAGGCGTTTCTCTTCCGCCAACATTTGCCGATGGAAAACCATATATTCGCGTATCAATAAGGCAACGAGTGCAAAGGATATTGCCCGTTGCGCGCGTTTTTATTGCGCAATCCGAAGTGTGTGTGCGCGCGATATGCGCGCTCGAGCGTGTTTTTATCGGTTTTCTTATTTACCGTCAAATGCGTTTCTCACTTTACATAGTTTCATACTGGAAAACCTTCTCCTCCTCGCGTTATTTATCTTCTTGAATTATTTATCAACTGATGACACACGTCGATGACGCTTGCACATCTTTTTTGCAAACGTACATATGCAAATCTCGAAGATTTAATTACAAGCTCCGCGAGAGCGCACGTAACCGTCGAACGTGCGCGTTCGTTCGATTCGTTTTTATCCGTGAAAGGATACGCGAGTTCGTATACGCTCTCTCAGTCGACTAACTCTTTCCGACACTAATTATCGCGCTTAGTTTCATTTTCATCCTCCCTCCGCCGCTCTCTCGCAGATCCCGGCGCGGAACCCTCTCTTTTACTGTCTGCCGTGGTGAAAGATACACCAGGAAGGGTGTTACGTTCGCGAGTAGTTTCCGCATCTTCAACGAGAGCGTACGTGCGCGCGTGCGAGATCCTCGGTAATTAAAGCACTTGAAATCGTCAATGTTGCGACATTCAAAACGAAACCTCTCTCTCTCGCGACTCTCTCGCGTTTCAGAAGTGTTTTTACGTTTGTTTGTATTTAGCGTCAAGAGTATAGAGAAAGATTGTGAGCGGCAATAGAATTGTCGACAATTAAAGAATGGCTGCAGTCACGGAAAAGTAAAATTTAAATTGAGAGTTTCGTATTAATTAAGAAATATTGTTCGCGCGCGTTTGTTTCATTTGTTTTTTTTTTTTTTTTTACAACACGCCGCAATTTTCGCCGCACGGCCGGGGATTTTTCGCGCGTTACAAATTCGCGCCCGATAATTTCTCTCTCGTGCGTGGCTCGTCGTGCCGTTGAAACGAAAAGGAAAAAAAAAAGGAAGAAAAAAAAGAAGCAAAAGTTTTCTCAAGCGTCTCTTCCCCGACATCTATAATTAATTCGATGGTTATACGGGCCGTGTGTAAGTTTTTTTTTTCTCCCGCTCTTTGTGTGCGTGCGTGTGTGCAAGCGAAGTAGGTACGTGAAGTACCTACCAGCTATAAATATGTTGCGGTAGGATAGGAACCGCGCGCGTTTAAGAGATAACAGGGCGAGAAAGAGAGAGAGAGATCGCGCGCGCTATTTGCCCGCTCAAGGCGAGAGGATCGCGCGACGCACATGCGCCCGCGACATGCAAATGACGTCGATTTACACAAGTGTTGTGGAAAACCTGGTTTTCGGTTTGTGGGTTACGCGCTCGCCAAATTAAACACAATGTACGACTCGAGAGATTAGTCCGGACGAATCGTCGAGACAATCAGGTGGTAGTTGCGCGCGCGCGTAATCTTGTTTTCGCGCGCGAGAAATCGCGCAGTATTCTTGCCAGTCTCGCGACGTCAATTGTTTCAACAACAACATTGTTTTGCAACATTAATTTCGATTATTCGCTTCGATCGTTGGAAAACGTGTTTCCCGTTTCTCCTCGCGCTTTTTAGACACGTGTAAGTAAGTCCCGAGGTAAATGCGAATGCCGTCTTGCGAGATACCGAGGCTTTCTCTCTCTAATGTTGTTGTAATTGCAGGTTTTAGTGAACGGAAGTGCTCAAAGGCCCGAAGATTCTGCCTTCGCAGCAGCTGGGCGCTGCGGTCGCTCCATGGCCGGGCGCCACCGGCCTCATAGCCTCAGTCACTGCTGACGACATGGCACACAAGGGTGAGTCCATTTTTCACCGTGTCAGTTCACCACAATCGTAAAATATTTCAATGTCGTCTCGCGGGAACAAACAACAAGTAGCCAAGAAAAGAAAAAACAGATTGTTTGCAACAGTTAATATTTTTTCTACAAATAATTTTAACGAAAAAAATTTATCTGGCGTATCAACCCCTTAAGGGGTTTGTCCCCTATATATTTAAGCCTCGAGAGCGCATTTCCTTGCGCGACTTTCGACCGATATATATGTCATTTTCCAATCCGGCATTCTCCCATTACGACGGACGATTACGAGCAACGATTATGGGGGGCGCGACGACGACGACGACGACGGAGCTCCTCCGTCCAAAGAACGTCCATAAAACTTAACGACTTTTCTGGCCGATGGCTATACGAAATGCCGATGGCGCGTAACCACCATACGTGCAACGCGAATCCGGCGATTGCTTTGCATTAACGACGCCGTCGCTTCGTCGGGGTGGGGGGGAGGGAAGGGGAAAGCCACAAACTCTTCTCGCGCACGCTCGCGAAATTTTTGTTATCTTTGCTCGACTTATTTTTAATTTTATCACACAATGTATTGTCTCCTCGTTACGTAATTATTTTATTCGCGCGAAGCGGGGGAGGAGGGGGGAGGGTGGAAGAACTGAAGAAAATCCTCCTCCGAATTCGCGAGTCGTTTTGAAGAATTATATCTTGATTCGCAAGGGAGAAGATTCCGTTCTCCTCTTTGAGATGTGAAAAAAAAAAAAAAACGAAAGATCCGAAAGACCAAAAGCTCTTGAAATAAAATGATTTCCGCAGTTCT
Organism: Pseudomyrmex pallidus; assembly: GCA_014825455.1. Taxonomy (NCBI): domain Eukaryota; kingdom Metazoa; phylum Arthropoda; class Insecta; order Hymenoptera; family Formicidae; genus Pseudomyrmex; species Pseudomyrmex pallidus. The sequence goes on along the minus strand of QVNV01017134.1, from coordinate 8,936 downwards.
TTACGCGCACTTTTCGGTATTAATTCGTAATCTAAGCGAACGTAAACTTATGTATCCGGAGATAATTCGAATTCCGGAGCTCCCGGACGAATCGAAACGTTCGAGAATCAAGAGAGAGAGAGGGAGGCGTTCGGTTGATGGCTAAGGCGTTTAACCCCATTAGTCCTGAATGGAACCTCTCATCTCTCCCGCCCTCTCTCTTTCCCTCTTGTTCTCTCTCACGCGCCGCGCGATCCCTTTCCCGCTCTCTTCTCTCTCTCTCTCTTTCTCTCTAACTTTCTGTCACTTCCTTCGCTCTCTCGCCTGCTTGGAGTTCTCTTAACACAAGGGTCCGAGGAGGATGGGCGGACGACGTCTCAAGGCTTTCTAAAGCCGGCAACTTCTGCCTGAAACTGGCTGCTCACTTCACGTATTGATTTCCATTCTCTTACGCCTTCCAGCGCGCTTCTCGCCACGTCCTCTCTCTCTCTCTCTCTCTCTCTCCGAGTCCTCCATTCGTTTCTCTTCCGTGATCTTTTGGTACCTCTCCGTTGATCATAATTTCTTCCCTTTGACATCTCGCCAGTCATATAGCCGCCTCCTCGGCTTAACTGCCAGAGCGAAAGGATCAAACGTGTCGTTTCCTCGTCTATGGACTAAAACTCGTCGCGCGTTTCATTTCTCTTTAATCTCTTTAATTCTTCATTTTAATTTGTGTGCGCAGAAAAGAGAAGATTTTTTTTTCTCTTTCCTTTCGAAACACGAGATAACGCGAGTGATTTCCGTCGTCGTCGTCGTCTTCCTCGTCGCGCGAAAAATTTCGCGAAGATCGACGTCGCGTGGGACGCGACGGGGCGCGAATTAAACATCGCGACGGCAGAATCCACAAGTGAGGAAGCGACGGAGAGAGAATCTGCAGGGTGCTCGAAAATCCACGAGTTATCTGACCGAGTGCGGCTCAGTGGGGTGTGTAGCGTTAAGTTGGCGTTAGCTCATCGAATCGCCCCGGATAGAGCAGACCCAGTAGCTGCTCTGCAGCAGCCGCCGCCGCCGCCGCGGTGCCAAGAGACGAAGGTTTGTTTTGATCGATCGCACGTACAAATCGTATTTCCGACCTCACCTCTCCCCCTCTATCTCGAGAGAGAGAGAGAGAGAGAGAGAGAGAGAGAGAGATGACAAATCCGCCCTTCCTCGAGTTTTCGCGCGCGAAAGAACCGCGAATTATATTCGCGGCCGACGGAACGTCTTGTCTGTCTTTTGTGCGGGCTTTGCGCGCGCGCGCGCCCGTGGCCCGTGGTAACTCAAGTAGCAAATTAGGTGCTTACCTTTTTCATTACCTTTTGTTGAGAAAGGTGAGCGCGAGTAACTTGCCTCCTCGATTCCGTGTAACCTTCATGTATAAACGGTCGTGTAATATTTTTCCACTCGTCGTATCTGGATTATTATTATTTTTTTTTTTATTTTTTTTTTTCATCACATCGAGTTTCTTTTTCCGATAAAAATCGATCGGCAACATTTCTCCCCGCTAAGAGGCGTATCCTTGAGAGGAGAGGGAGAGAGAGACAGTATTTAACAAAGTTTTCACGATCGTCTCGGGGAGGGTTAACGCTTTGAAACGACGTTCCGCGCAACTTTCGAACTAACGACGGTCTCTTAACCCGTAATTCCTGACGAGAGTTTGCAAAGTTTGGCAAATCGTCGCGTTTCCGCACATTTGTTTCTGGTCCCCGTCGCGAGAGTAAAACGAGGATGCGCACCTCGTATATATATATAGTTGTAACGCGAGTAATCGCGCGCGAGCAACTTCGGCGACCGCGTCTTCGAAATTATACGTATATCCCGCAGTAGTTGTATATCATACATCTCTTCTTCTTGTTTGTTGCCGTAAATGATATATACGCTCGCTCTTTCACGCGCGAGTATGTACGCGAGTACCCACTTAATTAGTTAATCTCATTTAACTTTCTTAATAGAGAGAGAGAGAGCGATTTGCGGATTGCAGTTGGAATATTTACGAGCTAATCGCGAAATATCCTTAAGAAGATATTTCGTTATCGTATTAATATAACGTTGTTGCGCACAATGTCCGTGCGTCAAACAATTTTTTCTTCGCAATTTCTGTGAAAACTTATTGTTTTTTTTTTTTTCGCGAGCGTACGTGAGTATCGTTTCGCAGTCTTACGAATGTTCGCGGCGGCAAATCCTACCGCCCGCCCCGGTGACTTGTCGTGCGGCAGGTGGCGAGGGCGGCACTTCCTTCTTGAAGTGGCCCGGAAGTTTGGCAAATCGTACGACCTCCGTTTTATCGCGACGGAGTCGTCGGCTGTCAGCACGACATTTTGCCGACGAACGAAATCAACCCCTTGTGCGGGGGAGCTGCGCTCTTAAGGGACACGACGACACGAAAGAGTGAGACGACGACGACGAAGGCCGAGGGAGGAGGTGAAATAAGAATAAGAAAGGATAGCGGGCTCTTCTTTTCCTTTTCATTCTTTCTCTCGATAAATACGAGAGGCGAGTCAAGATAGAAAAAGACAAAAAGCGAGCGGAGCGAAAAGAAGGAAGAGAAAAGAGAGGAGGAGGAGGAGGAGGAGAAGAAGATGGTGGTGGTAGCGGCGGCGGCGGCGGCGGCGGATTTTCCTGAAGCATTGATCGTTTCTGAATTCCGAGTAGATGGCAACCCCCAGGCGGTTCTTCACCCTTCGGCTTTTCTCCCTCATAGCCTCAATATATATACTCGTCTTTCGTACGTTACCGCGCGCGCGGCGAAAGAGGAAGATCAAAAATATGAAAACGCGCCAGGAAGAGGCGAGGGGCGGGAGAAGGCTCTCTTTAAAACGATTCTCGTTCGAAACAGATAGAACTTTTCTCCCGTTTGTGATCTCGCCGGTTTCTCGCATCGTGCGGGGCTCTTATCCAGTTATGTAATTCGTGAAATATACTCGCTTGTGTATAATTGCGGGGAAAACGCGCGCGCGGCAAATGCAGCGGAACAACAATATCTACATGTGTGTATTTTGCACATTTGCGATGAAATAATTCACAAATAATTCTCTCTTCACGTGTAACACACGTTGTTTGCGCAATTGTTTCAATAAAGAACGAAGCTCGAAAATGTTCAAACTGTAACTCGTCTAAATATTACAAGGATTTGTATCGTTAAAGGAAGAGACTCTAATATCATCATGTAATTTTGCAGAGAGATCGCCTGTTCTCTCATTTTCTCTCCCTCTCTCGCGCGCGCGAACTACCGAAACGTTCTCTTCACGTCGCAATAATTTTGCATATCCTCTTTCGCGCACGACTCGCTCCGAACTGCGGAAGCTTCGCAGTTACTCGCAAACGTTTTCATGTTCTTTGCAGTTCCTCTCCCCCTCCCTATTTCCGGAAGTATCGAATACTCCACCGCGCGCCGTCATCATCGTCGTCGTTTCCACTTGCGCTGGAAAATATCGTCGGAGGTACCGCGTTATTTCGGGGGTAGACACGAGGCGTCCTTCTTCCGCTTCTTTTTCCTGCCAACGGGGGTGTTCGAGAAGGCGAGCCGAACCACCGCCGCCGCCGCCGCCGGCTTTTACGGCTATCTATCGAAGCGTTTCGTACGTGGGCTGGATACGCGGAGGATTTTCCCGGGGTCCTCCCCGGGTTTGCCCCGGTTGCGCCATCGCGTTACGACTACGAATTCTTCGGAATCATTCCCGTACGCGTCTCCCCCCGCCTCTCGAGAACCGGACCTCGAGATGTGCTAGCCACCCGCTTCTGTTTGAAGAGGGAATTTCACAGTCGAATACATTTGATGCAAGACGCGCGCGCAAGCCAGCCCTCTCGGACTATCTCTCGGTCTTCACGGTTGAAACTGCCCTTCGAAAAAGTCCTCCGACAGTTACTTCCGTCGACCAGAAGACGATCTCTCTCGACCAAGTCGCATCGAAGAAGTGCTGCGCGCAGTCGAGAACTCGGAGATGCAAAATTAATAATCTCGTCTTAGATAGATAGATAGATAGTAGCTTTATTTCTTAAATATAAAAACAAATCAATAAATGTATCAGCTTAGAATGAAAAATTAGTATACAAAATGAAAATGAAATGAAAATGAAAATAAACTAAATAAAGTATAATAAAAATGATAAAAATAAAATATATAAGAAAAACAAATATATAAGTAATACCAGATAAATGTAACAGAATATAGCATTAGATTTATACAAATCAATGAAAGGCTGACTTAACAGAAATTATTAAAATCATAAACAATCCATAGACAATTATGTATCTTTCGAGAGATATTTACTCTGCTCGTTTACGAGCAATTGTTGAACAATTTCACTTTCTCTCAGATTCCACTCGCGAGAATATTCCAAAGATTCTCGAAATCTCTTTGCGACAAATAATTTCGCAAACGCATCTCTCGTTTCTTCGCGGAATTTTGAATCTTTCCCGAGAAAGCTCTTCCCCTCCCGCTTCTTATAATCTCGCGCTTATATTTATCTATTCTTGCAATAAGAGGTAGTGCCATCGGTGGAGAGCGCGAGGACATTAAAGCTGGGGGAGCTCATTAACGCGGCGAAAGAAAAGAACGAGCGGCCCGACGACCCCGGCCATTGTCACAACGTGAAGCTATTGCTATGGGAATTTCATGGATTCTCCGCGACCGTCGCGAATAATGTCCCGATCGTTCCGCTGATTTAACACCGGAAAGAGATGGAAAGAGAGAGAGGGAGAGAAAGAGGTACATAGCGCGATTGGATATTCTCTCTCTAAACGGCGAGACCTGACCGCATTTTAAATTCTGCCGAGCGTTTACGAGTACTTGCAGAAACTACTATTTGTTCTGATCATTTTGCGTTGCAAAACGTTCGCGGCAATTCTTCTGCACGAGTCGCAAAAACGTGTCCCCCCCCCCTCCTCGAGTAGCTCCCAATAAGAGAAGGATTTGTTTCGTACAGGGTGGACGAATGAGTAATTTATATATCGGGGATGCAAATCAAGCATCTTATGAATTTTTGAAATCAATTCGAATTTTTCCAAGTGTAATAATTTACACGTTTTTAAAAAAACGCTCGCTCGCACATTGGCTCGTACGTCGACCCAATCCGCTACTCAGAAAAGAGAATGATGTTGAATTCAATAGCATCTGTTTAATTATCTGTTGATGCAACAGAATATGTAATTATTTAACTACGCAGCAGATAATTGGTCGAAGAATCTGAATAAATCGCACGCGTGCAATTGAATAAACTATTTATTTTTGCGATAGCTCGTGACGTCGAAGCTTTAATCGAAGCAACTTCATTTTTTTCCGCGTAGTTAGAAAATTTTCACGAGCTTTTTCGTTTTTATTTATCATACATTAAATCAACACAATTCCAAAATGACTAAAAGTCACAAAATATTGCGATAAAAACGTTTAACGGAAAAAACACACGCACGGAAAAAAAGTTTCGCTATTTTACAACCTGCAAGAACAATTTGCCGCGTCTGCTGGGGATTTTTTGTCTCATCGCCAAAACGTTTTGTTGTGGAAAATCAAAAACTTCATCAAGCTTAGATTTTTCCGTGCGATAATACACACATTTGTCTTCAAGACAAAAAAACAATCCCCTCGCCGTCAAGAACTTCAGAATGACTTCACACGTGATCGATTTACAAACTCAATGAAAGGAAAAAAAACACACGAAATAAATAACCCGAGCAATGCGCGTGATTGAGAAGAGTTCTCTAATGGCCGCGCGGATATCCCGAAGATGTGTCAAGAGCCGTTGGCTTCTCGCTCGCATTACTCATCTTCTTCTTTCGCTTTTGCGCGTATGCATTATTCTGTCCTAACTGTGTAGTCCCATCCCGACGGGAAACAAAAAACTGTCACACACAAACCGCGCCCTCTCTCTTTCTCTCGTCAGCGTTGATACCGAGGGTGACGGCGAGAAAATGGAGACGGTGTGAAAAGCTACCGCGACGACGACGACGACGACGACGTTGCCGTCGCCGTCGTCGTCGCCCGACATCGGTGGCGGCGGGCGTCGTCGCTTTTGTCCGTTCCCGGGACGAGCTCGCGCAGGCATGACGTTAATCGACGAGACGAGTCTCGAAAGCGTGTTTGAGAGGGTAAACGCGGTTAAGCCGACGACGTTGGAAATTCCTTCACATTTTATCGCCTCCTTGGCTTAACGGCGAATTCGCTAATCGGTGCCGCAGCGCGGAAAAGTCACGTGCTTTTCTTCGCGGCATTGTTGCGATATTTTTCGGAAAATCCAAACATCAGACGAAAAAAGGGATTCTTTCGATTTTTCTTCGTGAGCGAAAGATTTAATCGCGTTAACTATTGAATAAATACATGCGAGCGTTCAAGAATTAAGATGCAACTATTGAAATTACGAATTTATTCTAATTATACACGGAAAAAAAAACGATGTTGAATCAACTAAAGTCTACGTCACGGGGGCTGCCACAAAAATAAATAGTTGATTCAATTGCACATGCGATTAATTTAATCTAGTCAAGATTCTTAAAGCAATTAGACTAAACATTAAATTAATCGCATGTGCAAATGAATCAACTATCTATTTTTGTGGCAGCCCGCGACGTAGACTTTAGTTGATTCAACATCATTTTTTTTTCCGTGTACTTTAATACGACATGAAGATTGCAAGGGGAAAAAAATACGTGTGTGTAACGAATATATTTTTACCGATACAGTTCGGAGGCCTCGCTAAATAAATATTTTGACAAATCGGGGATCGCGGTATATCCATGGGTACACGAGCAACTGTCGACCTAATTTTCCCCTAAATGTTTCCGGAGATTACATCGGTTCGCCATTGTTGTACGTACCCCCGGCGTGATGTTTCAATGGAACTTCGTAATCCTCTCAGAAAGTAGATACCTACTCCCGATTTTCGTTCGTCATTATATTACAATTCGGCAAACGATTGACGCGTATTTTAAATAATTTTACACATGCGATGTTGCAAAACTTTTTTTATATACGCCGCGAAAATACGCGGAGTCTCCGACTTTAAAAGCAGTTGACATTTTCGAGACTCTCTTCTCTCTCGCGACAAAACGCGTCGGTCTGTCTGCTTGTGAGGAGGAAAGTCAAAAACGCATAATTTCTTCCGTCTGCGCGCGTTCCGTCCGCGATGAAGGAAACAAATGGCGAACAAATGCATAAAAATGAGAAAAAACGCGCGGCGCGGATCGTTAGTAAAACACCGCGCGATAATGACGTCGTTTGGCGCAGCACTTTTCATTTTGATTTCTGCAAAGGTTCGGTTCCGCATATACGCTGTTTAGCACATCAGCGGCGCGAGTTTATTTGCTCGCGCCACATCTCCTTTTCTCCCCGCGCGTCTTCTTTCTCTTTCGTCGACGTTTTTCGTTTTCCCTCGCCCATGTTTTTCTCATAACGTCCTCAAACGTACTTGCGTTGCCAAACAAAAATCTTTTTTTTTCTCTCTCTCTCTCTTTCTCTGTCTTTTTTTTTCTCTCTCCAAAAAGGACTCGAGAGGTATGCCACTTCAGACTCTTCTGAAGCGCACAATCGTCCGCCCTCCCTCGCGCACAATAATAACGATTCCACCCGCACACCTGCTCGAGGTCCTGACTACTGCCGGACCAATCTTCCAGCGCGGTCCGACCCACATTCTCATTTTCATAACAAGCCCAAATAAGCCGCACCTGCGATCCCGAGAGAGGAAGACAAAGAGAGAGAGAGAGCGGGGCCACTCTTCTTCCATTCTCTCTCTTTGTATCAACATTTCTCGCCTATTTTTCCAGATCGTAAGGAAAAAAACCAAAACGAATCATCGCCACTTTGGCGTAAATTATTCCGTTGCCATATATTAATGACGTTTTTCTCCGCGGCGAGCAAAATCGCAGGTGAATCGCGCGGCATTTTCCAGCTCGTGTAACAATAATATATTCGAGCGCACAAACTTGTCTTTCTCGAGCGTTTACGTTATCAGATTTTTTTTTTTTTTTTTTTTTTTTTTTTTAATCTATTTGATACGGACGTTTTTCTACGCGGGTGTCGCAACGACGAGGATCTGTTTACGAGGCGACGTTTGTTGATGTTCGAGCACAGCTCCGGGATTTAATAGCGCCGCGCGCGTTCGTTCGGGGTGCCCCCATTTGCATCGGACGCGCGGGATCTCCCCGCCGCGCGTTAGATGTAAATCGACAACGCCGTCGCATTATTCCCACAGTTGATCATTCCGATACGTAGATCTAATTATGTCACAACCCCCATGGGCATCGCAGCACTCCCATGGGAACAAGCGGTGGCGCGACCACAATGCCAAACCAACCAGTCGATGTCATTGTGCACTTTGTATGATTGTGCTGTAGTACGCCTCTGTTAAAAGACCCCCTCCCCCCCCCTCTCTCTCTCTTTCTTTCTCGGCGCCTTATTTCCTGGTGGCACACACGTCGACCCTCGACCTACGTCTCTCCTCCGCCACCGGAGGACCCTTCCCGCATTTTTCGGTAATAACCGCCGAAAAAACCCGGGGGTTTTTTTTCCGTGGATTTCGTGAATCTCCCCCCCTTTCCTGGTTCGTCGTCGCGATTAAGCGCTCGCCCTTATATTTTCCTCCTCGTTCACAAATCGCCGATCGCGCGCGGATTACACGACCGAACACATGTTCCGCGAATATATATATATATATTTATATTGTTGCTGAGATTTCGTTTATTTAACGGAAATATCAGCGAGGCATGCCGGAGTGCCCTCTGATTTCTTTCGAATTTTTTTCCCCGACGTCCGGAGAATATAATGAGAGGGAACGCGCTGATAAACGCGGGAATTTTCGGAGAATAAATTTCCGTGCGTAAAATTATTATTATTATTATTTTTTAATTTCTTAAATTTAATTTAGAGACGAATTTTATTGGAAAAGAGAGAAAAGAACCTCTTTTTAAACGCGCGTTTGTTAACTGTTTAACAATCAAAATTAACA
>QVNV01017131.1:0-26288 GCA_014825455.1 Pseudomyrmex pallidus | reverse complement strand
CGCTTCATTTAACGAACTGCAATGCTTATTGGAGTGTTATTTTAAACAACCACCGTTAAATATTAGCAGCTCCTCATCTATATAATTGTTTTCGCAAAATTTCTGATAAGTTTTTTTTTTTTGCAATTATGCGTTAGACTAGAATCAGTTTGTGACTCTGATTCTTTCCATTTTCCATTTTCTGTTTAATAACAGCTACTCTATATATATATATAATGTAACATTTGACTGTAAATACATTTATCTAAAATGCTTATAAATGTAAAATAAATTAAAAATTGCAATTAATTTGTAATAAACATTGAGTCTAGATGCTAAACTCCACAAATCGTCGATCGTGTGGAATCGTCTATGATAAGAGCGTAACAAGGTGTACATTTGTATGCGTATATATATTTGACTTGACATGTATAAGCAAATTGAGTTAACCATTCGTAGAAGAAGCTGTCAAAGCCTCAATCTTCGGCACGCATACCCCGTACTTCACCTTGATGTCTTTGCTGTAATTAAAACATATCTAAAATAGTCTCAGAAATTCAATTCGACACAAGAAAAATTATCCAACTTGCGTAAGACACAAACAGGTTTTTATAAATTTACATTTAAAATTCCTTACCCTGTCCAATTCTTCTTTCGTATTGTCCTCTATTGCCCGAATATCTTCCATTGTTAAGCCGTGCCAGCGATCTATCCAGCAGAATACTTGCCTATGGAAATTGGTGAATAGTCGCCGCTCCGCTTTCTGAATGAAGCTTTCCACGCGGGTTTGCAGGCCAAACCATTTGAATTCGCATGTGACTAGCTTGTAACATGTCATGACAGGCGTAACGTTATGTTTCCAGTCTTTCCCTACGAGAGGGCCCCGTCCCGTCTTCTGGGACTTGAATTTAGTAGGATCCTCGTCTTCTTTATAATCAGCACTGGCGATTGAATCGTTCGCAATATCTATATGCACTACTTCTCTCATCTTGAGCTTGTCGGGTGACAATTCATGAACCTTTTTTTTACGAATGAGGAAAACAATAGTGTAAAAAGACTTGGACTTTGCATAGTTGAAGTACTTCGCGTGTAATACTTACATTATGCTGATCCCCAACGTCGCCAATGTGAAAGGATTCTATCATAATCACAAAATTGTCTTTCATATAGCCCGGATTCTGAAAAACAGATGACATCATGTTTCTCATTAATAAAATATTTTGTATTATATAAGTGTATATATAGACATGTTTGTTAAAACTTACAGTTATGACTGTTTTACAGTATGGATAAGCATTCCAAGCCTCCTCATGGATTTCTAACGAATTCTTTGGCAACAAAATTCGAATGAAAGCAGGCACCTTACTAGCTAAATGATAAATTTTATATGTATATTGGCCTGCTGAATATTTTCCACCCAATAGAGGATAATCCGTGAAAGGCTCATTTTTCAACACCTCGATGCCTTCTCCACCTCCTGTATTATTTTTACTAGCCTCTGCCACGGAGAACAGCTGAGCTACTTGATACTGTTAGGGATAAAATCATCATAAATAAAACATTGATATGTTTTTAAAAAGAAATACAAGAAAAAGAGCATGTACATATTTTTATCAAACACATTTATGAACTATAAAATTGTTTGTGATAAGATGTGACATTCTTCAAGTTGTTTTTTAAGAAATTTGCATATTCACAGGTCTAGTTTCTATTTTTTTGAGTGAGTATTTATATGCAATAATTAAAACCAATATTCAAGGCAATAGTAAAAATTGGTTCTACGTTTTGTACAACAAAAAAAGAGGCTTCTCTAATTACATTTTTTTCCCATTTGCGGGGTCTATGTAAGATCTACATAAGGTGGGTATATTGTTATGCAAACAGAGCAATTATAGATGATTGGCATGTTTGTTAATAGCACGGTATTCTTAAGAATTTAAATTTCAGTCGTGGTTTTTGCAATCTAATATTCTTGCAGACCTGTCTCAAACTGGATCATTACGAGAAGCAACATCATCATGACAGATAAAATACACACCTCTTCCACTGTGAGGGGCAGAGTGACACGGCTGTAACAAAAAAATTAAGAGTTATGTCAGTATTATTAAAAGTAAGAAAAAGACGGAAGAGATCATAGTACAACAAGATCGCATGGCCTTGAGCCACGACGGTCTTTTTTTACGCAACGGAGAGAACGAATGCGCAAGGATCGCTGTGATAAATAACAGCGTCTTCGATGACGAAAGCCGATCTTAATTAAATCAGAAATTAAATAAAAAAAAATTAATCAATAAATCGACATTTCGCATCTGCCGCTCTGCACCATAGACGCGAATCAATTATCAGCACTACTCGTAGAAGCCTCAGGTGTGCTGAACTTTTTTTTTTTTTTTTTTTTTTTTTTTTGTTGATTTTTTCCAGTTTTTTAAAGACTGACCAGTTGTGCATTCGCGAATTTTGAAAAGATCAGATGTTTCTGTGATCAGGTTTAAACCGGAGTAAAAACTCGCGATTGTCTTTTAATTCTGTCTAGGAAATATTCCCACGGACAGACGGATCGTCTTGCAAGTTCGGCTTATTTCAAAGCTCAAACACTCCAGTTTTCTATCCATATATGTATATGTGTCTTCGAAAAAGTATATATATACTGATACAGCAGACATATATATATTAGAAAGAGAAAAGAGGAAAGAAATAAAATGCAGAAGACACGCGCAATGAATAGATCTTTAAAAAGCAGCCAGTGAGGGATGAAAAGACTTATTATTCCTCCCACCCCTTTCGCTCTCTTGTTCTCTTCTGTTACTCTCTTTTTCACCTCTCCTCCAGTTGTCAACGAAGATCAGTAACGATTGCATCTCTTTGATCGATTGCGAGGGGGTGTTTTTGGTTACGTCGAGATTCGGTGAAGAGAATCGGCATTGAAATATGAAACCTAGCCGTTCGTTGTGGCGCGCATCTGACAACCTCGTTCTCCCCGTTTCCGTTTTCTCTCTTAGAACAGCGTTACACTACTTACAATTCCTTGATGAGCATTTTAATTGAAAAGACGGCACATGGACCAGCAGCGCGCAATCAGCAGATTCTCGATCGCCAACGGGAGAGAGAAAAAAGGAGTAGCTACCGCCACCACCGACACCGACTACGAAGCGCACAACCTCGTCGACCACAGGAAAATTCACTGGCGCTATCTCGTCTGTTATCAACTCTATTGTATAGAAATTGTACGCGCGTACAAGGAACCACCTCGGTGACTTGCCACCCGACTGACACACTGTGGGCCGCTGGTGATGACCACTCCACGATTTCTCACACACCAGCAACCGCGCGCACCACCACGGTTCGTGTCCAAGAAGCCGCTCTCACACTTTTACGCGCGCCCCCCGTACACGTGTACGATTCCGCAGTTCTCCTCTTTCCCCACCAGCTGCTTACTGACCGACCGCTTGTCCCCCAGCCCTGATGATGCTGGCCCGACTTTGTCGATGACGTCATTCCAAAAACGAATTTTGGCCTTTGCACATTTACGTAGCCGATGCGTTTAACGTCGCCGCGTTGCAAGAAGCAACGCGATGACCAATCAATTTGAAGGTCTTTGCGCACCAGCGTTAAGACGATTGGTCGCGCGTCATTTTTTTCCGCATTATATATATCGCGTCCGATTTATCGACACGAGGAATTTAATGAAAAAAGTGATTTAAAAGGCATTGCGTGCGCGATATTGGAAATCAAGCTTGAAAAAAAATTGACCAATCGCGTTCGAGCAATTCGACCGGTCGATCAAATCCGATTGGTCGATTCCTTCTTTCGAGATCTTGAAACGGTGTTTCTCGCAGCACATGCAGCGAATAAACGGAACGCGAATAAACCCGCCCTTCCCCTCGAGCTACGTTTATTTGCGGACAGTGTACGTATGTATGCGTCCGAGGGGAAATAGTTGTGTGGTGCTGGTTGTGGCGAACGTAAATGACTGCGAACGGTGATAAATAGTTATATTATTTACGTTTTTCATCGAGAGACGCGTTCGCAGTTAAACAAAGATGCCAAAAAGGAAAAATCAGACCCTAATCGATTCTGACAGCAGCGGGAGCGCGTCGGAAAGCGGCTCCGACTTGGATAATGTAAATAGCTTAACCTTTCCGAGCTCCGTGTGCCGTCCATTAAAAAAGTTGCAATAGAAGCTGAAGGCATAATAAATTAACGCATAAAAAAAAAAAAAAAAAAAATTACCGTTCAGGTTTTGCGGGCCAGCGCGACCCTCGCTCGGACTTTTCGCAATCGCCCGACCTTCAGCGTTTATTGCACGACGATTTTTTGAAACTATGCTGGCCGTTCGAGATAGCGTGAATATATAATAACAATTTGCGATAATGTTTGATGAATAAGTTTTCTTTAATCCAAGACGACATTGTTACACAATGATTAATAACACGTTGCAACATTGTGCTTTGTCACCATGTAAAACATGATGAACAGCTTTATTCAGAATTGTAGTACAGCTGATCTGTGCTATTAATTTTTAATAATACACAGTTTTTAGCAATTTCTACTTGATATTATATGGTTTGTCTCTGTGTGTACCTTTAACTACCAGGATCTGTTGTCACTGGCAAAGAAAAAAAAGGGCAAATATCAAGATGATTCTCAATCGAATGAGGAGAACACTTCCGTCATCAAGAAGGATGTCAAACACGACTCAGATACTTCCGATTCCGACGACAACTGGAACAACAAAACTGGAAAAACAAAGAAAAAGAAAGTTTCGAGCAAAAAGAACAAGCAAAAGATGACGAAGTCCAGCACGGAAGATAGCGCCAGTGAGAAAGAACCAGCCAAACAGCTTTCGGAACCAGAAGAAGGTATTTAGAGAAAGTAGATTTATATACATGTAAACAATGTCTTGCATAATTTTCCAATGCGCGTTTTTCGTAAATTGTAATTTAATAATAACGCGACGCGTATTGCCTTCAATAGGTGAAGTGTCGGATTCGGATCCGAGCGTTTCCGACTCCAGTCAGGAAGAATTTAACGATGGTTACGACGACAAACTAATGGGAGACGCGGAGGATCAAGCTAGACTCGCTCAAATGACCGAGAAGGAACGTGAGCAGGAAATTTTCAAACGCATCGAGCAGCGTGAAATCATGAAGACGAGATTTGAAATTGAAAAGAAACTGAGAATGGCCAAGAAACAAGAACTGAAGAAGCAAAAGGAATCGAAAAAGAAGGAGAAAGGTATCGAAGAGAAGCAAAAGGTGGATAGGGCGCCGGATCCAAAAGAGAGAAGTAAAGATCGTAAGAAGACCATCGAGGAGAAGCAAGATAAGAAATTCCACGCTATGTCGTTGCTGAAAGCCAGACGTGAAGAAAAGAAAGAACGAGGTAAAATATTTATATGATTTTCTTTTCGTACATGTACAGGTGCACATTTTCATGTTATTTCTTTAATATGATATCAGAGGAGAAAGAGAAACAGAGAATAGAACAACAACAACAAGAATCGAAAGACGTGGAGGAAGAAGAACTGGAGGATGATCATAAAGGTAGCGGAAATAAGACGAAGCTCAAAGCGTCTGATATATATTCCGACGACAGTGGTTCGTCAGATAGCGGAGATGAAGAGGATGCGAATAAAGCCACAGGATCTCGAAGCAGATCGTCTTCGAGCGAGAGCCGCGATTCCGATTCCGACAACGATAAGAAGTCAGTTTGCTATTTTAAATAAAACATTCTGATTTGTTTTTAAGCAGTTGATGTTTAATGTAATAATAATTATTGTTATTATTTCAGATCGGTGGCTAGCGCCAAAGCAAAACCCAAGAAACCGGTGTACATCAATACCAAGGAAGATCTGAACAAGATTCGATTATCTCGTCACAAGATGGAGAGATTTGTTCATTTGCCTTTCTTCGACAGAGTGGTTCAGGGTTGCTTTGTCAGGATCGGGATCGGCAATAATAACGGTAAACCTGTCTATAGAGTAGCTGAGATAAGTGGCGTGTGCGAAACTGGAAAAATTTATCAATTGGGCGGCACGAGGACGAATAAGGGACTAAAGTTGCGTCATGGTGCGCAGGAACGTGTGTTCAGATTGGAGTTTGTTTCGAATCAGGAATTCACGGATTCGGAATTCTTTAAGTGGAAGGAAGCATGCGCGCTACAAGGAATATCTATGCCCACGTTCGACGAGGTAGATCAGAAATTGAAAGATATCAAAGAAGCGTTGGTGTACGAGTTCAAGGAGGAAGATATTGAAAAGATAGTACGCGAGAAAGAGAGATTTAAACAGACTCCTTACAATTACGCGATGAAGAAAGCTCAGCTTATGAGAGAACGCGACGCGGCTAATTGCAGAGGAGACGACGAGACCGCTAGCCGTCTCAATCAGGAGCTGAGCGAGCTCGAAGAACGTGCGTCGGAATTGGATAAAATGCGCACCGCAACAATATCCAGTATATCCTATATAAACGATCGCAACAGAAAGAAAAACGTGGAAGAAGCTGAGAAGGCTATAATGGTAAAATATTCAACATTTGTGTTTTACACAGTGTGACGTAACGTCTATAAAACTAATGTTTTAATTGTTACAACAGGAGGAATTGAAGGCTAACAAAGGCAAGAAAATTGACGATCCGTTCACCAGGCGAAGCACCAAACCGAGAATGGTGTACAAGCCGGAAGATGAATCAGATGCGGTCACAACGGTTCCGGTGAATGACAAAGTTAGTCCCCATCCGACCGGGGATTCGGTATCGGCTGCCAACGACAGGGAAAACGGACAGGATTCCAAGAAGAAGCAAAGCACGGAGGATCTGTTCAACGCGCATGATTTCGACATAACGATCGATTTGGAAGTTCCTATATCAAGTAAGCAGTGTCTCGCAATTTTAAGAAGCGTGTGTGCGAGAATTGTAAATAAAAAATTAATTTAATTTTGTTTTTTCCAGACAATCCGGTCAGTGTCTTACCCAAGCCTATTAACAACATCAAGGACACGGGACCCCGTCGATCGTTGAATCTAGAAGATTATAAAAAGAAACGCGGTCTTATCTAACATTTCATACGTCTCACGCATCATGTGAAGAGCATGATAAAATTTTTAAGTTACTACGGAGATATCTTGTAAACAATTCACAAAAAGATATCTATCGAACGAATTCATTTATCTTCTGAGTGAATATCGAGACGAAGGAAGATATATGTTCTATATATGTAATTTATTGACTGAGAAAACGTAGATTATTTATACCATTAGTACCGTTATACATTATATTATTATTGCTGACTCCATCTATTTAATACGTTGAGTGTGGTTGGTGGTGATGATTTGCTAAGTTTAGGCGCCAAGTTATCTAGCAGACATTTGTATATATTGTGTGATTATGTATAATAAAGGAAAATATATACTAACGAAACGCAAAAGTCATCGATGTTCAATGGTGTTTAGAATCTAATAAATTTCGCATCGAGCTATATATATATATCATCCATAAGCAACGATATAAAAGATATGACGTAAGATAGCACCGGGGTAGCTCTTGCCTCTACAAGCAAGCTCCGTTTTTTATTGATGACGCTCAACGTATTAATGATGGTTCTGAGACAATGTGGTTCCTATTATGCAGTTCACGAGACATCACGACACGTAAACATGACGAGCAAACAATTTTATTCGTGCGCAACTGTTGTTCGACGATATGATAATATTTAAGAGGAAACCAATTAGGATATGTTAAATTTTTTCTAGAACAGACATGTAGAGAGAGAGAGAAGGAAATGAAGTATGTGTTCGTGTTAGCCACATGTAGCCAATGAAAGTTATTTGGCTAATGAGACAACTGACTTGAATTGTGTGTGTTCTCATGAGAATTAATTATTTATTGTGGGGGGAAAGTATATGTTGGAAACTTCTGTCTGTGACTATACTCTCTTTTATTTTTTTTTTTTTTAATCAAAATTTGAGAAGCACTGTTGCATCAACGTAAAAACGTAAGTGTGTTAGAAGCAGTTAGTAGCAGAAGTATTTCGCAATCAGTATATACTAGTTTTCTCATTTAATTGAATACAATTAAGCTAAGGTATCTTGTACATAATTGCGCGCCACTTATACTTTTTTTATACACATGTAATATGTCGTCTTGAACATCACAATATGATGTGGCAATTGTAAAGCCTGCGGCACAAAAGATGCTTCTCTTCGAATCGACGTAAAGATTTGAACATCAGATAATTGTCAATGTCCTTGCAGCGCGAAGAACGAATATCGCGGGTCCCGCAGGCTCCAGGAAAGCACGTGTACATCGCGAGAGGATGCACGATGCTTCGTGACATTTGTAATATTTTATTTCTCACAAATTGTTTTGTGTTATAGATAGATTTTTTTTACATATCTTTTTTGTTATAAGCATTTTGTAGGCAACGCACGTTTAGAGGAATGTTATAGTTGAACATAGAAGTGTACGATTTTTTTTTTTTTTTTTAATTATTTAACCATCTCTATGATTTTTTTTACCATCTATATTGTTTTGCCCGTTGGAAAAAGTTTTAAACAATCAAAGAAAAACGCAAGTAGTCCGCACTACTTGCGTAGTATCGTACTTACGACGCAACAATCCATGTATTTGTATATATGAATATTTATCGAAAAATAAGAAACAATGCTAATCGTTAAAACAATATCGACATATATGCGTTTTTTATAATACTCAGAGAGATGACGTATACATATACACATATATAGTAATTATGTCTATACGCATATGCTACTTGTGCTATCCACATCTACTAATGGATTTTCAAATTAGTGATATTTTATTGTAAAATTGATTTTATCGTCGAAATATTTCTCCTTGTTGTAATCGCGAGGACACATATACAAAAAAAAAAAAACAAACAAAAAGAAAAACAAAAAAAAAAGGAAACTATGTATATACGTGTATTCACATTTGTCATATTTACTTCGTGTACTTTATAAGTAAACATCTTATTGGATTTTCATGTAGAAATATATTGTTATACTTACTACAAACAATTCTCGTAGGATATATTTTTTTATAATATTGTTCTCAGTTAGTTTTACTTGCGTGTGCGTGTATGAAGTTTTTTAAATTATGTAAATTCTAAAATTTTAATATGGAAAAATCGTAAAAAAAAAAGGGTGTAAAGTGTGTGTTCAATTGTGTTTATATATGTAAAACGTGCTTCTGCTTCTTCTGCGTTTATCGGTCGAGCGATTTAATTGAATATATGCAATCGCGCACACATTTTGAATGTTTCTCGAGAACTTCGGCGCGCAGTCGCGACGCATATGCGCCCTAGTAGAGCGCACGCCGCTGCCCATATAAGGTAATTTCCCTACGTCCCTGGCGGCGATTGGATCGCGCGACCGGTGTATGTCGCGTCAATGACTAATTCGAAACGAGCGTATATTGTTCCGCGAATCGATTATCGCATGCATCATACAACACCGGCCCGAGTGATTACTCTCGAAACCGATTGTCGCACGACTCTCGCGTAATTTTTAAAATAAAATAAAATAATATCGTTACGCGTGTTGTACGTTGCAAAAGGAAAAGAAAGACCCGTATATTTTATGTGCACGTCGTGCCGCGTAATCAGAAACGCTCGTGTTACACGTCATGTGTACATTTCGCACACGTGCTCGAATATCGAAGATTCGCGAGTCGCGCGATTTTTCGGAGTCGCGCGTGGCAACGTTCTCCTAGCAGATCCGTCGTCGGCGATGCGAATTTTTGGCGTGTTGCGAGTGAGGGCAGCCGACAGGCCAATCGGTGTGGCCGGTCGCGGCGGCGCTGCGCGCGCAGGCGTAGGGATACAGTGTTCGTTCTGTTGAGCCGGCTGTTCTCGCGAGAGAGGAGCCTCCCTTCCCGTTAGCCTGTGTGAGAGCCAACGCGCGACCCCTTCGACTGGACTATCGCGCCGCTATCCAGTTCAATCACGATCGGGAGACTCCGGAAAAGTGTCGGTTAAAGTGCTCATTCACGTGACTCTACCCACCGGCTACGCGGGTTCCTACGGAAAATGGTAAATATTCTGACGAGTGCACCTTCTCCGTCTCACACACCATTTCTCTCTCTCTCTTACTCCTATCTTTCTCTCTTTCTTTCATCCGCTGTATACGTTAATCGGCCTGAGAGAGAGCCGTCCATAAACGTTGACGGCGATGCGTCTGCGACGTTCGTGGCGACGGGCGAGGCCGCCCGGCACACGACAACTTTTTGTGGTTATGGCCGCAGCAGACGCGCCGGTCGCCATTTCTGCCCCAAGGCCCCAGGCTCGCGCGAGAGAGATACACCTCGCAGGAATTCGAATTTTTGTTTCGCCGTCATCAATTCCGGTCGCGTGACGACAGGAAAGTTTGTTCGTGTCGCTTTTCTCATTTCCCCTGGGCTCGCGACTTGATCTCGCGACGATATACTCACGGGACTCGGCTTCCAGGAAGTGCATGATTCATTTCTGTTTCGATGAGGAGGCGACAGCCAACCGATCGGCAACGGCGGAGAATCTCGCGCTCGTCACCGCGACGTATCGCGATTACTCTTTCTCTCTCTTTCTCTCACATTCTTGTCTCTCTCTCTCTCTTTCCCTCTCGCTCTCTTTTCTGTTTCTCCGTCTGTCTCTCCCCCCCTTCTTTCTCCCTTTCTCCCTCCCGCCCTTCCCATCGCTCCCCCTCATACTATCTCTCTCTTCGTATCTTTCTCTCCTCTTTTACACTCGCCTTTCCGAGCACCGCGCATTCAATAGCATAACATGTGCAAAAAATTCAAGCAACGCGTCATGTAAAGACGATTTCCCCGTTATCGTTTAACGACCGTGCACTATCGCTCTCTTCCGTTAAGCAAAGTAAAATCGAAAAGATTTGAACTTGGATTTTTTAGATATCTATATGTTGCTCTGTTTCAAAGATCACCGGCGACAACGCGCGACATAAAAGGTAACAGCTCGCCGCGTGAGGAAACGCCGATGGCTCGATTCGTTATCGTGACCCATCCGTTGTTAATGATGCGTTTACATGCAAGACGCAGATATAAATAGGTATTCCGAAGCAAGAAGCATATATTTACTTTCTTTGTCCTCTCTCCGGGAGTTTTCATTGAGGAGATATTTATTGCCCGCACGCGACGTGTCTGTCAAACTCGAGTTACAAGAAAGTAGCGTGTCGCATTTTGTATTTTCGTTAAAGACGCACGTTCACAGACGATCCTTTGATCTTTCGGTTAAAGTTGCGTGCGATTTTTTCGGACAGTTTTTTTAACAACTCTAACCGAGATGTTCCAAATTTTTAAATCAATTCGCAGATTCACGAGATATTTGATTCGCATCTCACGTGTATAAGATATGCTTCCTTAAAAAATTTGAGGAAATACACAAATCGACCGGTCGAACATCATTTTCTCTCCGTCCCGCAAAAAAAGAAATCCGTCACGTATGTATTTCGGTCGACGACGCTTTAAATCGCATTGACTATTTCTATTCGAATCCACACTCGTTTCTATCTGAGATCCATCGATAACGCGGTCTCGCCGCGTTATCTCTCGACGATTTTTCCGACGCAACGATTTAACAGAAAACTGTGATGTGTAAAATAAACTACGTTTCAGGTTTTATTGCCGACGGATTTGTTTCGGTGTCGCACGTTACACCTGCTGCACATTCGAAGGTAGCAGGATACAATTCGTACTCACGCAAAAGAGAGGGAGAAGCGAAATACGCATTCGGGGCAGGAACGACAAGAACAACCGTGTGTCGTGATTGTTGCGACTAGGAAGAGTTGTCTTGTTGCAAGGTCGCGAACACACATGAGTCAGACGTGTTTAGTTTACGCCGCGAGGAGTAACGAGTCTTTGTATTAACAGCCAGTGATGCTCACGTTGTTTTTTTTTTTTTTTTATCAAAACCACTTGCGATTCGATATAAATAAAACCGTGACTCGAATCTCGGAGAGAGTTTGCTCTGTCGCTCTTTTTTTTTCATTCATAAGAAGTTCGCAATTATTTAAAACATATCACAGACGTTTTGACAACGGCGCGAAGTAATTGTGTAAATGATATTTTGAACATAGTCTAGTCTTTTTCTTAATGTCAGATAAATCTAGTTTGTTTTTCAACGTTATAAAACAACGTGACTCACGTATGTGCTTTCTCTTATCTGGAATCTTCGTAGTTTAATAGACTGGCAAACACGAGATAACTGAACGATGATATAAAATTTCTTGTACACGCAAGTATGTAAGACTTTTGAGGTGTCGAGTCGTGGAATAAATGGGATTTTTTGTTTTCGGGATTTAAAGTTTTATAAACATTTTAATTGAATTTCTTGTTTGTGACATACACGTCTCTCGGCGACGAAAAGAAAAGAGTGCGGTTGACTTTGACCCGCTAATTCTCTCTCGTTCTCGGCGCATCTCTCTCCAAGAATGACAGTGAACTAGAGAGGAAGAGCAATGCACGGCCGAAACGGCACGCCGGTGGCCGAAGAGAGAGGGAAAAATTCAATGAACTTGTAAGGAGGTCGGGTTATTTTCTTGCGGGCCTAACGACTCCTGAAGGTCGCGCAATACAACGCTTTTACGTACGCGAACGCACACGGCGCGGTGTGACTGCGATTTTAATTAAGCCCTTCCTCTCTCGCTGTCCTCTAATGATCATTCTCGGAAAGTTCGTCGCGACGCTCTCCTCCGAAGCGCAACGGTGCGTGTCGTTCCTCGCGATCGAATCGCGTCGATGAATCGAAGAGAAAATCTCAACACGCGCAAAATTCACTAATTGCTACAAAAGTTGATTAAAATTAATTCCGACGTTTTAATTTTTTTTTTCTTTGCATTTCAATTTTTTCTGTTGCTCTTTTTTTCGTGAGAGCTCTCACACACGTGTCTATCGTAGCACAATTCTTCTACGCGCTTTCATTTCGCGTGTAGAAAGTGGAACAAAGAAAAAAAAGAGCAAATTTATTGTTCGAAACGATGGGGACGAAGTTGGGCTAGTTCGTGATGAATCATCTTCCGTTTGACTTTCTGCGCGACTAGTACGTTCGAGGGGGAGAGTACGCATGCCGTGTAGAGAAGACAGAACCCCCTCTCCCCCGAGAGACACCCTCTTTAAAAAGCGTTCGCCGCGTCTCGTACGTAATATCGACCCAGAAGTGTTACATCCTCTGCATTCACTGACCGTTAAGTGTCGCCGTTTCTCACAGAATCCCCTCCTTTATATCCTAATTTGCCGCCCGTTGCAGCTCCTCGATGAAACTAGCTGTAAATACATTTAGCATTGATATCAAATTTTAACTGATGATGAGAACAGACGCATAACACGCGCGCACACATACACAAAATCATACCGTGTCCAACAGTTAGTTATTATTTCACGAATTTTCTGTCATGCGAAGAGAGAAAGAGAGAGAGAGAAACGAACAGCCAAAAGTTTGTAGCACGCGGCACGTGCCCAAGAGCTAGGGGATAACTTTAGAAGTGGATCGTCGGATCTCTCTTTTAGCATCGAGAGATTCGCGCGTGGGAAGAATTTATTTTCGGTCAGCCGTGCGCGTTTCCCTCTTACGTATTTTGCCCGCGAAACAAGCTTAAAGATCTCGGCTGACACGCGATGTGCGTGTGCGTGTGTAACTGCCGGATCCCGATGTATCGTCTATTGATGAGATTGATATATCTCGCTAATGATCGCGTGCCAATCAATCCGGCCCGCCCGTTAGCGGGGCGGTAATCAAGTGGTTTCAGTTTACCGAAAGGCGTCGACGAAAATACCGGAAATAAACTTTACGACTCTACACATTATTCATTACGGTTTTTGGTAATAGAAAATTGAAATCGCTCGTCTTCTCCTCCTCCTCTCTTTGCTGCTCGGAGTAATATGTGCTTTGTCGATATCGGTTTTTTTTTTTTTTTTTTAGGCATCTGGAGTGACAGTCGCAGACGTATGCAAGACAACGTACGAGGAAATAAAGAAAGATAAAAAGCACCGCTATGTAATTTTCTACATCAAAGACGAGAGGCAGATAGATGTCGAAGTCATCGGACCTCGCGACGCGGCTTACGACGCCTTCCTCGAAGATTTGCAGAAAGGTGGTGCCGGGGAATGCCGTTACGGTCTCTACGATTTTGAATACACTCATCAGTGTCAGGGTACATCCGAGGTAATGTTATTTTCCGTAGAAGTTTTACGAGATAGTAAAACAAAGGCAAGATAAAAAAAAATTTATATCTACATTTGTATTCCGTCAGGCTTCCAAGAAACAAAAGTTGTTTTTGATGTCGTGGTGTCCCGACACGGCCAAAGTCAAGAAGAAGATGTTGTACTCGAGTTCTTTCGACGCTCTGAAAAAATCGCTGGTTGGTGTGCAAAAGTACATACAAGCAACGGATCTGTCGGAGGCCTCCGAGGAGGCTGTCGAGGAGAAACTTCGAGCCACCGACAGAAATTAGGATTATTCCCAGCGAATCCCAAAATTACTACTACAAAATACGAAAAAAAAGAAACAAAAAAAAAATCAAGTGGAATACAATACACAAATTAAACTTCCCAGAAACAAAAAAAAAAACAGTAATGCTCTATATACTGTCGTTGCATTGAGGATTCACAGGTTTTTACATACAATTTTTCACTTTTAAACGAGACCGATTTATCAAATATTTTGCGCTACATATGTTAGTCATCAGAAGAGCATAAGCATTATTAAATAAAAGTAAACAGGAATGAAAACAAAAAAAAAACAAAAAAACGCAGAACGGATAAAAACAGCGACGGGCAAATATCCCTTTTCATACCGCGGACGTTGTGTGTGAATGTCTGATATAATATTATATAATATTATATACTAATTATATATAATAAGAAATAATTGTATAAGAATACAAAACAGTTTACAACTCAGTCAAGCAGGAAGAATGGAATTATTATTATTATTATTAATTATATTATTATTATTATTACATTTTTCTTACAGGCTGTAAAAAATTTACATTTAAATTAAATTTATCTAATTATGATCTCCTTACTATGTCCTGTATCAGTAAAGCCTGTATTATATTCCCGACACTAGCACATTTCATGAATCATTTCGCATGAACCAAGACCCGAGCGACTGCACTCAGATGTGGTAAAATAAATAAATAAAAAAAAATTTATAAATTACGAAAGACAACGAATATTTCGACAACGCATTTTTTTTTTCACAACCAATATTTCGATAGGATGTAATTTCTAACTAACTTGTTCAATTCTATCGACAGAATTGCTCGCCGTTTTCCATTCATACAAATTACAACACGAAATCCGCTTAACTTATATTCTTTTCTTATTTCTTGTACAACACACATTGCTTAAAATCTGTTACTTTATGTCTTGTAATTTAAAGTGTAAACACAAACCAGTGTACTTAGCATCAACAGCATCAAAACGTTCGCTCGACACGTCGACTCGTTCGCGCCCGACGCCAAGGGATAGTGCTGCGACATGGACACCGCGATAACTGCAAAGAGACAAGACATTTAATTTTATTGGGAGTAATAAAATTATTAATTGATAATATATAACTTTTAATTTATAAAGTTTTCTCGCGAGTAGCGAAATATTAAACGAGATTTTGGACTAAAACGACACCTGCTACGTTGTTCTGTTCCTGATCGACGTCCGTCTCGAGACTTTCACTGGAATCGAGAGCTGCGAATTAAGAATAATTACGCCTCGAGAACGCAACTTGCAGAGAAGACAACGTGTATGAATAAAATTTTGTATTGGTTTTATTACCTGGAGCCCCGTCTGTGTGAAAGCGCAATATTTCCGAGGGATAGCCCCACCCGTAACGATTTCTGGACAGAATGACCGCCTCGTAGTGGGTCGCCGGATCTAGGCCTGTCAGATTGAAGGATCGGACGTGCACAGGGCTCCTGGCGTCGCTGTCACTGGGTATGTATAATTTGTGCCAGTCGCCGTTGCCACCTTCCTACGACATACACAAAGATACGTATATACCTAGGTGTTCTAAAATCGGTCTTTTTTTTTTCCAAGATCAAAGAAGCGTAAATGTGTAAACAAGCGTGCGTAGACTTTTATCTCCACGCAAAAGTTACAGATTATTTTATAGACTACCCTAATATCGTTTACGTAGTAAAGATTCTAATAATACAACACACGCGGTGCTTTTCGTAATTGACTTCGAATTCGAATGATATCGCGTGCTCCGCCGCTATCAAAGTAGTAACGCGAATATTGCACGAATCCATCTTACATCTTGAGAATCTCATTTCTCAGAAAGAGACGAGATCGTCGATTTATTTATATTGTATCCATTTCATCAGAGATTTCGCACGAGGATTTTCTATTGTTCGATAAGCCCGGCCTATTTCGACGGGAGAGACCCTCTCTCACCTTGTATTTGCGAAACCAGAATTGATACTCGATGATGGGACTGTAACTATCGACCTCCCAGATGAAGTAGTACGACGTGGCGGACGAGTTACGCGATTCCTTCTTGAACACCGCCGGATTCGCGATCCCGGACACCTCGATGCTCTTCTCGGTTACGCCCATCGAGTTCGACGCTCTGCAGACGTAAGAACCGTAATTCGTCGGTTTTACGTTTCTCAGCAGCAAAGTGTGGTCGTCTCCCCTTCTGTGTTTCCTCACGTTATTATTCACCGTCTCGTTTTTGTAATACCATTCTACCTGAAAAGATCGTTGCGCAATAGTTTGACATTCACGCGTTGTTTGTCTGTTAAAAAGACGGATCGTAACGCGCGTGTTGTGAGAATTTTTAATGACTTATCCGCGTCAATTCTCGTGGAAAGCGCCCTTCGAGAAAATATCGGGGGCGACGTTACGTTTCTCCGCGCAAAAGATTTACCGAGTGGCGCAATGAGCGCGGTAATTTTCCTTCGCTCTCTTTCTTTTGCGCGAGGAAAAAAAAAACAGGTATCGTAAGTCACGTTCTCCGCGAATCGATTTGTCACGTGCGACTGGCTTTAGGGGATCACGGGTGAGAAATTGCTTGACAGATAGGAAGGGCGATTTCATTTAGTTACCGAGCGTGAAGAACTCGTTGAGATCTAAAAAGACGATTCTTATACGCCAGGAAAATATTTTTGTCTTAGTTGTTGAAATCTCGTTTTTTCTTTACACATGTGCGCGCGCGCGCGTGGGTGTGTGTAGTTGTGTCACTTGTTATATAATGCTTCAATGCTCGTTTTTAGAGCGCGCAAACGTAAATTTTTTTTTTTTTTTTTTTTTTAATCTTTCAAAGTATCTATACTTATTCCGCGTCGGTTTTAGGGGTCAATGAGGGTGCCGAGATTATTCGACCGAGACGAGTAATCATGCGAATGCAATTCTTCCTTTGAGAAATGCTGCAATTGGCCGTGCACGAGAGAAGCAAAACGGCTATTTTATATTCTCGAAGGGTTTTAAGAGTCGCGGCTTTAAAAAAAAGAAAAAAAACCTACATAAAGCGCCAAATGCGCTTGTGTAACTGCGGTCGACCACGGACTTGGCGACGTAAAGACTGTGTGTTGCCGCTAAGTAATTAAAAGTTTAATTTTTGGTCGCGCGACTCGCGTGCACGCGCGCATTTCTCCGTAGCGTTAATTATTGTTCCGACTGCACAATTAACGGCGCAAAAAAAGGGGTCGGTCTCACCTCCGCCTCGGGCCAAGCGATCACCGTGCAAGTCAATTGTAATGGCACCTCTGGGTGGGCGTGCACCCACGGCTTCTTCACGTAGATCTCCGGCTTGTCTGTTGATATTTTTCAAATCAAGTTATTACAACAAAGAATATTGTTGCAAAAACAAACTTTTACATAAAATAATATACATCCCGCGATCTGTTCAAATTTGTTGATTTTCATTCGAGTCACGTACGCGACTTATTTGTAAGGGTCTGGAACTATTTTCGCAATGCGCATAACATAAACTTGTTTTGATATCGCGACAGTAAATTGTGTACCACAAGAGTTGATTAACATCTGCAAAGGACTTGACTAGCAAATGCACGATGAACATAATGGACTCGCTCGTGCATTTGATTGGAATACTAAAGAGACCAATCTGCGGAGCAATTTCGTAACTTAATTACGTCACTAGCGAATAGGTTGAAACACGGTTTACATGGCCAGTACAGACGGTCATAATTAAAGTCGATAATCGCAAGTGCGCTCGCGATACGATCTTACGATTCGCGCCGAGTTCTTGTGATTTTGATAAGAGAAAAAAGTAACTACGCGATACACTTATCTACGCAATGAAAATAATAGCACAGCGAGGAGGAGAATAGATAGAGCTCGAACTACACACATGGACTTACATCTGATATGCAAATCTATATGGGCCTCCGCAGGATCACCGACTTTATTAGAGGCGACACAAGTGTACCTGCCGGCAAGATGTCGATTGTCAGCGTAAAATCTCAATTGCGATCTGGCGTCCAATAATGGGAGTTCTTTGTCCTGTGAAGAAGACGCATTGCGCTTTGATTTCCGCAAAACATACGATCCACTTCAATTTAATTGACTTTATCATTTGACTTCCGTTGCACAAGCTTTTCATTCTCATCGCTTTTTCGCGCAAATTGTGTAAAAAATATGTTAACGACGTGAACAATGTCAGGAATATGTCGATCACCTTGGTCCTCCAGCTTATAATAGGATCCGGTACACCTTTCACCAAACACTGCATCTCCACGTTCTCCCCCAAATTGACCTCTAATTCACCGGACGCCGGCACAGTCTCCACGGACGGCGGATCTAAGTAAAAACAGAATAAATAAATAAATAAATAAAAAAAAGGACAAATAACGTAGAACGCTGTGTCTTTTAGACATCGATCGTCACACGTTTCTATGTACACATTGAGACGCTTTCTGAAACAGACGTGGGATTTCGAAAGCAAACGTTAAACGGCAAAGCGAGTCCGTAGATAAGCACCGGCAGAAATGAGATAGACGTCCGGTTGAATTCTCGAATCCTTTTCAGCGAGCCGAGGAACTTCGCATAGAGACGGATTTCCCGTTGGGAAACGCCATCCCTATAGAGAGAGAGACGCTTATCTCTCGGCGCGCACATCGCGGTGTATAGCCAACGTAATACTCTGTACTCACACATCACTTCGATCTCGTGTACTTGCGTAACGTCTCCCCAGGGAGACGGTCGACTCGCCTGGCACGTATATTTGCCGCTGTCCTCCCGCTGCACGTGAAGGACCCGCAAACTCCCGTTGGTGTACAGGGTTATTCTTTCGGGTGACTGCACCCCCGGATCCCCGCTGTCAGCCAAGAGATCCGACCTTCGCCACCACTTCACTTCGGTTTGCGCGCCTATAGACGAGAGAGCGATGAGAAAGAGAGAGATGTTTTTCTCTCCGGTTCGCGAGCCGATTCCGAGCCCGTTTCCATATGTCATCATTACGACATTCGCACTCGACGCAAATAGTACGTGTTACGGACGTGTATTAACGAAGCTCGAAGTAAGCGGATTAGAATTCTCGTCGCGAGGAAGCTTTTCCCTTTCCTTTTTTTTATTTTATTGCCGTTTCTCTCTTGAGCAGATTGAACGATTTGCGTCTCGAGGAATAGAAGTAAAAATAATCACGACGGACGCGATTAGAGCAATAACTTTGTCTTTTCTGTCTCGACAAAGTGCAGAGTTTAAGCTCTTTCTAACGCGGGACTTATGGCTTGTGAAATTTATCCGCATACGCTCTCAGCGCACCCAACGTATTTTCCTTTGTGTCACTTTATCCTGAATTTTGCACGCTCACGTGGGTAGAAATAACGACGTATCAAAAGAAACATCCCCGTGTTGTTATCGGGGTATTAAACTTGCACCTCGGTTTCGGATAAATGTATCGGGCAAATGATAGTAATTTTATACAAAGCGTGTGGGAAACAGAGAAACATCGCAAAACGCATTTGATATTACGCCAATGTACATACGTACTCTGATCCTCCACGTAGCAGGGGAGCAAAACCGTGTCGTTTTCGAAGGTTTGCACTGTCGTGGGGCGGCTCCGAAAGTGATGATTTGCATGAGCACCTGCAACACACGAATGTCAACAAATATAACGCAATTAATTAATTCGCTGCTTTCAAGATTACAAGTTGGAGCACGCACTTGCAAGCAGCAATTACTGAGAAAAAAAATATTGCGATAAAAATGTATTTAGTTCGCGGCCGATTGTTATCTGAAGTACTTGTTTTTTTTTTGTTTTAAAGATTTTCTTGCAATTGTGATCTGTGCAATTTATATAATTGTTAGGACTTTCTCGTGATTCGACGATTTTTTTCTCGGTATCCGCATTGCAGAAAACTCCGTGGTTTTTCTTCTTTTGTGCGAAAGTCGACGCGGATTTCTGCGAAATCTCGCACGCACGCACGTGATTGCGCGGGATTTTATTTTTGTTCGCTATTTCGAGCAATGCGCGGAGATTTGTTTTTTTACACGAGCAATTTTTACGATCGGTGACATATGCGCACGGAGGAATGCACACTTTCGCATTGACGTGTATAGAAAAAAAAAAAAAAAAAATAAACGAAATTACGAACTACTTAACGTGATTATGTGCCTTCGCACACGCACCGTCGAGGAGAAAAAAGACCCGGCGAGGTCGAAGGGGAGAAATAGATTGCCGAAGTCGCGTGCGCCGGCACAAGAGTGATAAAGTTTTACGTACCACTTTTCCGCGGGGTCGCGGCGGTTTTTCCCTCTCAAAGAAATCGATCCGCACACATACGGAAATGCACGCTATAAATTATGCCGCTTCGTAAAAGATATTTCGGTCGAGAATTTTATTATCCGCGCTGATTACACCGAGAGAAACTGGGTTACAAGTTTATTTTCCATGTCTGCCGTTGTCCCAAATGGGCGGCGAGAAAACAATAAAGCGATGTGCGAATCAATCATTTTTGTCTGATGTGGGAAACCCGCGTTATTTTTTTGCGAAGAGAAGTTGGAAATCTGAGAAATTTATATTTTTCTCGCGTTCAAAAAAAAATCTGTTATTTAACATATTTTTGTTGAAAACACAAACTCAGAAAATCCGTATTTGTGTAAAAAAAAACAAGAAATTTTACTGTGAGAAACGTACATCAAAATTCGACAACATTCACACACACGCACACACACATAATCGCTCGCTCTGATTAGACATAGTTTTTGT
Source organism: Pseudomyrmex pallidus (assembly GCA_014825455.1). NCBI lineage: Eukaryota > Metazoa > Arthropoda > Insecta > Hymenoptera > Formicidae > Pseudomyrmex > Pseudomyrmex pallidus. The sequence continues at coordinate 5,132 of QVNV01017131.1, read as the reverse complement.
TATGTTACCGATTGTAAGGAAACAAAGGATCCAAGCAAAAAGCGTCATTTCACAAAATTACACACGCGCTATATATCGAGATGCCGTTCTTACGAGATTTCGCGCCAAATTTGATATCGCGAGATAAGAAAAAATACGCTTCTCTCTCTGGAGCGCGCGCGTGATTTCCTCGGTCTTTCACGAGGCACTGATCTCGCATCAAGATGTGATCCGTGCTCCCTACGATCTCTTACATACGCGTCAACACGCACACGCACATAATCGCTATTTAAGAGAGCAGTTGTTCATTGCATGACTCAGGGATACTCATGCCGCATTAAGAGCAAGACCGCGACGTGTTTCCTTTTGATTAATTATATTTATTTTGTTTCTCTCTTGACATTTCCTCGACCGCACTCGCACCGCAAGCAATTAATTATTTCTGACATAAAGTTATTAAAAATTGTCACGTAATTATTATGTAAAATTATTTAAAATTATTGCTTAATTTTCTCAAGTCTAAAGAGAATTAAGAAAAATTATAAACATAATACACGTCTGGAAAGAGAGAAATACCGAAGAATAAATATACCAGCGGTGATATAAATTTAGGTGATCAATTTTTCCTTCAAATGTAAATCCAAGTCTTTGAGAAAGCAATTCGACACAGAGACGAGTTTCTCGAATCCCTTGGTCGCGACGACGCGGCTCCGAATGGAAATTTACACACACGGATTGAGAACCGTCGACTTTTATTGCAAAGTCGCTCTATAGGGGTTACAGGGTGCTGTCCACCCACGACGAACACCCGAAGGCATTCTTCTATAATTTGTTCAATTTACGCACGAACACGCACTGTGTATAGAGCCATTAGACCGTTAATCCAATAAGCGATTTACACGCGTCTCCTTCCTTGGAGGGAGATCGCGGCCTTCTTACACGTGTTTATTTTGAAATGCACGCGCGCGGTGCTCTGCTCGAGGCGAGGTCTCGCTGTCCGCACGCAAATTGAAACAGTCAGCTGTGTGTTGTACGTAATAAAACCATGAATATTACAAAATTAGCTATTTTGCGGATCAGTCGAGCACTTCAGTTTCAATAACGTAGACAAAAGAAGGCGAAGGCGGAAAGGGGCTCAGTAGAATGAAGACGCTATTCAAAAGAAAAGTAATCCTCCTCTCGAGTTGCATCGTGCGTGTAGTTGTGAAAATCTATGTGAATGTACTTAATCCAAGTTCGCGGAGAGAGTGAGAGAGAGAAGAAGAGGTTCTCTCTAAAACGGTTCTCAATTATCCGATGCATCCGTTGAAGTAGAAGTTGAAGATTTCCTCTTAAATGGATTTTCGAGAAGGAATTCGCTGAAACAATCGAGCTGTCGGCGAGCGTAGTCTTTTTTTTCTCTACTAAATTTACGGTAGAATAACACGAGTTAAGAAAAAAAAAGAGAAAAAAGGACGACGACCTCTGACACGAGTTTAATCTTTCCGCCGCGTGAATGACACACAATCGTGCGTGTGTTCACGTGTGTCGCGCGCCAGCTAAAAAGGTTCTCGCGTTAATTGCCGCTAATTCGCCGAAGTTCCGACACATTCATGTCTTCCTCTTCGGTTAAACTGTGTGTTTACCGCGGGGGGAGAATCTTTCGTAAGAAACACATCGTCACCGACCAACGGAAGTGACAAAGAACTTGTCTCGCGATTACTGTGTTTTCTCCCGCCGAAAACTCCGCTTCTTCTCACGTTCATCATCCGTTATCTCAAACGATTCGTTATCTTGTCGTTGTATTTTTTGCACGACCGCGATATCGAAGTTTCTTTTTAGAGATTCCGCGCAAAGTGCGGAAGTAACTCGTGCAGAATCTGCCCGGAGCAAGCCCATATATGGTCAATGAGATAATTTGTGGCATGTAGCAGGAATGGTCGATAACCACCTCCTCCTCCTCCTCCCTTTCCACGTGTGTTCGCTGTTCTCTCAGGCGTAATTCGAACGCTCGCGTTCGATAATTAATACTAAATACCGTGTAATCCGCGATACTTTGGGTTTTAGTTTTTTTTTTTTTTTTGTCCTGAAAAATTAACGACGAGAAAAAACGCAATGCAACGGGCAGTTCTTGAAGAAGACAAAAAATGACGAAGAGAAAATGCAGAGAAAAATGCGATTTCGAAACGGAAATTTCATGTTGCAGTTGTTAAAACAGTGCAAACGTATAATACAATGACTCTGTTAAGAAATCGCTCGATAGGGCTTTTTGTATCTAAAAAAAAATCGCGCAAAACAATGCCGCATGAAAAACGCGAGTAAAACTCACAAATCGTGCTTGTATGCAGACACACACGTGCAAGTCTTACACCCTCGCGCGTGTTTGCATTGCGATCTTTTTACGAGTTGTTTAGTGTACGATAACATTTGATACTTGGCGCAGTGTCGGAAATGATAACATTTGATACTCGATGCCGAGGGCTGCTCTCGAATCCTGATGAAGTCGAACTGAAATGTCGACGAAAAACGTCAATGTACAAAAAAAAAAAAAAAAAAAATCATCTACGGTAGGGTGACATTTCCGATTCATTTCTCGTGGTAATGGGAAATGCTACGAGAAATGGGAATTGCTACGTGCGCTAATGACGTACAGAGAGATACACGTCCTCTCGACGAGAGGAGAAGCAAGAAGATAACTGCGAAGACGCGCGCGTCATACCGAATATCTTCGTCGTGTTTGCTCGTCTCTCCCTTCGCGCGACGTGTGTAATGTAACGTTCGCGAAACCGTATACGCGTGCTATATTGTGTACAGTGTCATTGCGGGAGCAAAACAGGAATATAATGGAGACTTTGCTGGTGGCTATGTAAATTTGTAAAGCGATACGCGCTACGTATAATATTTTCGAGATAAATATATGATAATAACGAATGTGTGCGTGTGTGTGTGCGCGCGCCCCGGGAGCGCGTTTCTCCCTGAAAATTTAGTTTGATTAAATCCGTTTCAATTTATTATTTGTACGCGTCAATCTGTCAAGGTTATTATCGAGAAATTTCGCTATCGATTTTACCCTTCGAGTTTATTTAAAGGCTTTATTGCGCTTTTACGCGTGTGTGCGTGCGTGCGTGCGTGTGTTTCGCGATAAATATGAAAATCAAACGTGCTGCTCTACTCTGTCTCTCTCTCTCGGTGAAGATATGTATGTATATGCGCGCACGTTGAAAAAGTCACGGGAGGGATATAATATTACGCGCAGATTTTTCGGTAGGCAAAAAAAAAAAAAAGGTTGCGTTAAAAAAATAAAAAACAAAACCGGCGAATCGGTCGCACACCCTTCTCGTTTCGCGTGCAATATGAATCGCACGCGCGCGCGATAAGCCGCTAAAACTCCAGTGGAAAAACCAGAATTTGCGAAAAACGTGTGTGATTTTTCGTGAGAGCGCGCGGCTCTTTGTAATCCGTTTAGAGTTCGATTTGCCACCGCGGACACTAACGACTTGTGCACCGCTTTCTCACAAGCAAGAGAGAGCTTCTTAAGTGGCGCATCGTTAAAATTGAAACTTAAGTAAAAGTGAAAAATATCGTTTTAAAACGTAATATCGTTTGTAACGGATATAAAAGCAAGTAATGTGTGTGTGTGTGTGTGTCATGCTTCCTAAATAAAATCAAATAAATATTTGCCTGCATATATATTTTTGCGCTTTGTATTTGTTGTAATATTTTGTTTGTTGTTTCTTGAAGCTGCTTCCCTTTAAAGCGCTTTTGTAAAAATTCTATATTTAATAACAATATTGTTATTTTATTTTCCTTTACAGACGTCAGAAAACGCACATATGCCAACGCGATAAAGCCTCGTGTTTTATCAAAGCGATTATCCCGCATCTCCAAAGGGAAATCATCTGATATCCGATGCATTATACGATACCCTCGCGCCGGTCATTCGTTCCGTTCTCCTTATACACATTGCTCCCGAATGATTCTTTTACGGGACACGTCTTGGAAAATTGAATCGTTCGATGATCGCGGGATAAGCCATTGTCGGAAGAAGTAATTTGAGAGAAGCGCGCTTATCGATCGTTACCAAGAAGCAGAAGCTACCGCGAATTACCTGGTCGAGGAAGTCGACAAAAATATTCGAGAGAATCCACCTGATTCCGAGAAAGCTGACAATTTTTTTAAAGGAAATTTCGATCGCGCGACGCGTTACCGATCGGAAACAAACCGAATAGCCGCACATCTCACACGTGTAACGATTGTCTGGCTATTTCGCGATCATTACCGCGTTACGCACTCTTGACGCTATTTATAGAGACCACGTCGTCCTTTGAGAACTGCTTCAATCGGTGACGAGCGAAACCCCTAATCTCCGTGAAAACCCGTTTATCCGGTTTTCCCGCGGGACCGCCAGGCCTCAAACCGCGGACGTGTACATCAAGTGGATCACACGCGGTATCACGTTGTACACACACACACACACACGCGCGCGCGCGATTTTGTGTAAAGCGTCTTGGAAACTAGATTTTCAATTTTGTTTTTGTTCGAATAACTTTGCGGAGTCTTTAAAAATTCAAAGAAAATTGAAGTGTCGTTATTTAAAAGAGAGAAGAGCAACTCGCAAAGGACGTAGCTCTAATGAGGATGGAAGAGGAAAGAGTAAGTTTGCGTAATGCGTCAACTAATGTCGTACGCTAAAGGCTATCAAGAAACGGAAAAATAAATGAGCAAATATTGACTCGCGCTGAGTCATCGTCTCTCCCTTCCTCTGTTTCTGATCGAGACAAATGAGAAATGTTCTATTTTTTCTCCCAAATTCCCCTCCTCTCTCTCTCTCTCTCTCTCTCGCACGCTAACTCGAATCTATTAAAATCCAACTACGGCTTCGAATTGCGACCTAATGAAATATTCGGTGGAGAGACGGTCGGCTATACTGTCGGTCGCTCGCGGCCATCCAACGTGTGCATAACCACGCGTTTTGATTGTTATCAATTCGTATAATTGCACAACGCAGGTGGGATGTACTTGTCACGTGCACACGCCCCCCCATGACTTATTCCCCAGGACGGAAATGTGTACGTCGAATGCAACGCGCGTAGATGCGAGACTGATAAAGGCCGCAAATAGAATTGCAGGTTGTTATTACGTAAAGTCTGAATATTGCATGTAACACAAATTTG